>OZ020570.1:30345231-30357731 GCA_963971475.1 Chrysops caecutiens | reverse complement strand
TATTAGATAGTCTATTATTTTAGGAAGGCTATAGGCCATATATAATAGTGGTGCTCCCCAAAGTAGCGAAGTAGTAAAGATATAAGTGCAAAAATCGAAGATTCTTAAATTATTGCAAAACTGATGTGCAACTCTGACGTGCGTCGGCTTTTTATCTGCAGTCATGCGTCAACGCATCATTTTTGTTTCCTCTCAGAGCTAAGGCAATTCGTTCATATGATATCCGATTACTCTCTGTCTTCAGCACGATTGTGAGCGACGCTACCATTCGTTATCAACCCACACTGATGCGTAGTACGTATGTTTGATGCGTTCAAACTTGAGAGACAGAGAGTAATTGGGAATATGTACGAATTACCTCAGTTTACATTAGAAATAAACATGTTGCGCTGACGCATGACGGCAGCAACAATAATGTTGCGCTGACGCATGACTGCAGCAACAAAATGTTGCGCTGACACACACCAGCGTTGCAATAATTCAACAAAGTGTCTGGATACATATTCGATATGATTCGTTACTTTTATTCAATTATGTATTTCTGTATGAAAATTTTTTGCGTATTAGGCAACGGTTACTTTTCTATTTTGCAAATCGGAACAAAAGCTCTCTCAAGAATTCTCTATGATTTGACACTCTGTATTTCCGTAGAGCCGGTTTTAATTGTTTTCTACAAATTTTACTCGGGTTATTCAATACAATTTCGGTTCATTAAACCCGTAGCAGATAGATTTGTTCAAATTGGTGGAAAATGGTAAATATTTTTTTGAATTTCAGATCGTAGGACATCATAGTTTCCGGGAATCCCAAGTTGACTCATTTTCTTCCGGTTTGAAGGGTTCTTTTCCGGTAGAAATTTGAATTTTTAACGGTTTTTTGCCCGTAGCGGCTAAACGAAGCGTCCTACGGGGTTCATATGTATGACCGACCCCCACTATTTTGACATTTCCTACCTTCCCTTCGTACGTCATTTTTCTCTAAATTGAGGTTTTAAATGTGTGCATTCAAAAGATCGGAAAATTGATAAAATTCAGATTTTGAATTTTTAACGATTTTTTGTTCCTAGCGGCTAAACGAAGCGTCCTACGGGGTTCATATGTATGACCGACCCCCACTATTTTGACATTTCCTACCTTCTCTAAATTGAGGTTTTAAAGGTGTGCATTCAAAAGATCGGAAAATTGATAAAATTCAGATTTTGAATTTTTAACGATTTTTTGTTCCTAGCGGCTAAACGAAGCGTCCTACGGGGTTCATATGTATGACCGACCCCCACCATTTTGACATTTCCTACCTTCTCTAAATTGAGGTTTTAAAGGTGTGTATTCAAAAGATCGGAAAATTGATAAAATTCAGATTTTGAATTTTTAACGATTTTTTGTTCCTAGCGGCTAAACGAAGCGTCCTACGGGGTTCATATGTATGACCGACCCCCACTATTTTGACATTTCCTACCTTCTCTAAATTGAGGTTTTAAAGGTGTGCTTCGGGACTCATACGTATGACCGACCCCCATTTTTTTTAAGTTTCCTAAATTTTTCAATACATCTTTTTTCTCTGAATTGAGTTTTTAAAAGTGTGTCCAAACAAAAGTTATGATATATGATAAAATTCAGATTAAAATTCGTAAACGCAAAATCTCGCGTTTTTCGGAAAAATTTTGTAATTTTTTATATATTGGAAACTCAATTTGTATATTTTTTCTTTAAATCAATAGAAAATACTATTACACAGAAAACAGAAATTTTTGAGTAAATTTTACTCTCCAATGGTACACATTTTTGTTTGTGTTTGTTTTGTGCAAATTTCAGAAGATCAAAATTGTGTGCATTGTGTGTACATGTACATTGTGTTCCATCCGCGAAATTTTGCTTCAGCCCCCTTTCCTATTATTGTGATCACTCATTCCCTGTTTGACAATCAAACATCAACATCAATTCGTGCACTGTCTGTTCTTTAAACGTTAAAGACGGTCAAAGGCGCATACGGCCCATGGATCTTTTGTCTGCTGTTACGTGTGTGATGTTGGAAAAAAATGGGTAGAGAGTCACATGGGATCGCGACATCTGGTAAATTATTTTGTCTGTGATTAAACCTTAACTTTTTTTGTAAGTAGAAGAAAGCAATATTTTTCAACAAATTCGCCGAAAATAAATTTACACGGCTAACGTGGGCGTATGGTTGTAACCTCTCAAATATTACTGTGCCATAACAAATTTACATTCGGTACTAATCGAAGTTTAAGTAAAAAGTTCACCAGTTGTGTTTGAGTTTCAACCGGCAATCTATAAATCCTTATTTGTTTCATTGTTGTCACCGAACATAGGATAAATTTCGATTTCTTATAACTACTATATTTCAATGTTTTTGTAACTTTAAAATTAATAGGTGCTGTAAGGTTAAGTAATAATTCCAAAATTGGCTCTTTTTGAAAGAGTGCTTGAATAGTTGTTTTGAGTTTATTTCTCATTTTCTTATTAAGCACTATTCATTCTTTCAATTTATTATCCATTTTACGGCGAAAATTTGTAGCCAAACGTTAATAAAAACATTGTTGAAAAAGTCAAAGATATTTTGGAAGTTTTTGAACTTATGTTACAATCAAAAGATAACTGCTAAGAATTAAAAATCTATAACTAAAGAAAAACAAAACATATATAGTATCAATATATACAGTATACAAAATATATGCAGTATTACGTAATGCCCAGCAAAGCGGGCGGGTACAGCTAGTTATTATTATTATTATTATTATTATTATTATTATTATTATTATTATTATTATTATTATTATTATTATTATTATTATTATTATTATTATTATTATTATTATTATTATTATTATTATTATTATTATTATTATTATTATTATTATTATTATTATTATTATTATTATTATTATTATTATTATTATTATTATTATTATTATTATTATTATTATTATTATTATTATTATTATTATTATTATTATTATTATTATTATTATTATTATTATTATTATTATTATTATTATTATTATTATTATTATTATTATTATTATTATTATTATTATTATTATTATTATTATTATTATTATTATTATTATTATTATTATTATTATTATTATTATTATTATTATTATTATTATTATTATTATTATTATTATTATTATTATTATTATTATTATTATTATTATTATTATTATTATTATTATTATTATTATTATTATTATTATTATTATTATTATTATTATTATTATTATTATTATTATTATTATTATTATTATTATTATTATTATTATTATTATTATTATTATTATTATTATTATTATTATTATTATTATTATTATTATTATTATTATTATTATTATTATTATTATTATTATTATTATTATTATTATTATTATTATTATTATTATTATTATTATTATTATTATTATTATTATTATTATTATTATTATTATTATTATTATTATTATTATTATTATTATTATTATTATTATTATTATTATTATTATTATTATTATTATTATTATTATTATTATTATTATTATTATTATTATTATTATTATTATTATTATTATTATTATTATTATTATTATTATTATTATTATTATTATTATTATTATTATTATTATTATTATTATTATTATTATTATTATTATTATTATTATTATTATTATTATTATTATTATTATTATTATTATTATTATTATTATTATTATTATTATTATTATTATTATTATTATTATTATTATTATTATTATTATTATTATTATTATTATTATTATTATTATTATTATTATTATTATTATTATTATTATTATTATTATTATTATTATTATTATTATTATTATTATTATTATTATTATTATTATTATTATTATTATTATTATTATTATTATTATTATTATTATTATTATTATTATTATTATTATTATTATTATTATTATTATTATTATTATTATTATTATTATTATTATTATTATTATTATTATTATTATTATTATTATTATTATTATTATTATTATTATTATTATTATTATTATTATTATTATTATTATTATTATTATTATTATTATTATTATTATTATTATTATTATTATTATTATTATTATTATTATTATTATTATTATTATTATTATTATTATTATTATTATTATTATTATTATTATTATTATTATTATTATTATTATTATTATTATTATTATTATTATTATTATTATTATTATTATTATTATTATTATTATTATTATTATTATTATTATTATTATTATTATTATTATTATTATTATTATTATTATTATTATTATTATTATTATTATTATTATTATTATTATTATTATTATTATTATTATTATTATTATTATTATTATTATTATTATTATTATTATTATTATTATTATTATTATTATTATTATTATTATTATTATTATTATTATTATTATTATTATTATTATTATTATTATTATTATTATTATTATTATTATTATTATTATTATTATTATTATTATTATTATTATTATTATTATTATTATTATTATTATTATTATTATTATTATTATTATTATTATTATTATTATTATTATTATTATTATTATTATTATTATTATTATTATTATTATTATTATTATTATTATTATTATTATTATTATTATTATTATTATTATTATTATTATTATTATTATTATTATTATTATTATTATTATTATTATTATTATTATTATTATTATTATTATTATTATTATTATTATTATTATTATTATTATTATTATTATTATTATTATTATTATTATTATTATTATTATTATTATTATTATTATTATTATTATTATTATTATTATTATTATTATTATTATTATTATTATTATTATTATTATTATTATTATTATTATTATTATTATTATTATTATTATTATTATTATTATTATTATTATTATTATTATTATTATTATTATTATTATTATTATTATTATTATTATTATTATTATTATTATTATTATTATTATTATTATTATTATTATTATTATTATTATTATTATTATTATTATTATTATTATTATTATTATTATTATTATTATTATTATTATTATTATTATTATTATTATTATTATTATTATTATTATTATTATTATTATTATTATTATTATTATTATTATTATTATTATTATTATTATTATTATTATTATTATTATTATTATTATTATTATTATTATTATTATTATTATTATTATTATTATTATTATTATTATTATTATTATTATTATTATTATTATTATTATTATTATTATTATTATTATTATTATTATTATTATTATTATTATTATTATTATTATTATTATTATTATTATTATTATTATTATTATTATTATTATTATTATTATTATTATTATTATTATTATTATTATTATTATTATTATTATTATTATTATTATTATTATTATTATTATTATTATTATTATTATTATTATTATTATTATTATTATTATTATTATTATTATTATTATTATTATTATTATTATTATTATTATTATTATTATTATTATTATTATTATTATTATTATTATTATTATTATTATTATTATTATTATTATTATTATTATTATTATTATTATTATTATTATTATTATTATTATTATTATTATTATTATTATTATTATTATTATTATTATTATTATTATTATTATTATTATTATTATTATTATTATTATTATTATTATTATTATTATTATTATTATTATTATTATTATTATTATTATTATTATTATTATTATTATTATTATTATTATTATTATTATTATTATTATTATTATTATTATTATTATTATTATTATTATTATTATTATTATTATTATTATTATTATTATTATTATTATTATTATTATTATTATTATTATTATTATTATTATTATTATTATTATTATTATTATTATTATTATTATTATTATTATTATTATTATTATTATTATTATTATTATTATTATTATTATTATTATTATTATTATTATTATTATTATTATTATTATTATTATTATTATTATTATTATTATTATTATTATTATTATTATTATTATTATTATTATTATTATTATTATTATTATTATTATTATTATTATTATTATTATTATTATTATTATTATTATTATTATTATTATTATTATTATTATTATTATTATTATTATTATTATTATTATTATTATTATTATTATTATTATTATTATTATTATTATTATTATTATTATTATTATTATTATTATTATTATTATTATTATTATTATTATTATTATTATTATTATTATTATTATTATTATTATTATTATTATTATTATTATTATTATTATTATTATTATTATTATTATTATTATTATTATTATTATTATTATTATTATTATTATTATTATTATTATTATTATTATTATTATTATTATTATTATTATTATTATTATTATTATTATTATTATTATTATTATTATTATTATTATTATTATTATTATTATTATTATTATTATTATTATTATTATTATTATTATTATTATTATTATTATTATTATTATTATTATTATTATTATTATTATTATTATTATTATTATTATTATTATTATTATTATTATTATTATTATTATTATTATTATTATTATTATTATTATTATTATTATTATTATTATTATTATTATTATTATTATTATTATTATTATTATTATTATTATTATTATTATTATTATTATTATTATTATTATTATTATTATTATTATTATTATTATTATTATTATTATTATTATTATTATTATTATTATTATTATTATTATTATTATTATTATTATTATTATTATTATTATTATTATTATTATTATTATTATTATTATTATTATTATTATTATTATTATTATTATTATTATTATTATTATTATTATTATTATTATTATTATTATTATTATTATTATTATTATTATTATTATTATTATTATTATTATTATTATTATTATTATTATTATTATTATTATTATTATTATTATTATTATTATTATTATTATTATTATTATTATTATTATTATTATTATTATTATTATTATTATTATTATTATTATTATTATTATTATTATTATTATTATTATTATTATTATTATTATTATTATTATTATTATTATTATTATTATTATTATTATTATTATTATTATTATTATTATTATTATTATTATTATTATTATTATTATTATTATTATTATTATTATTATTATTATTATTATTATTATTATTATTATTATTATTATTATTATTATTATTATTATTATTATTATTATTATTATTATTATTATTATTATTATTATTATTATTATTATTATTATTATTATTATTATTATTATTATTATTATTATTATTATTATTATTATTATTATTATTATTATTATTATTATTATTATTATTATTATTATTATTATTATTATTATTATTATTATTATTATTATTATTATTATTATTATTATTATTATTATTATTATTATTATTATTATTATTATTATTATTATTATTATTATTATTATTATTATTATTATTATTATTATTATTATTATTATTATTATTATTATTATTATTATTATTATTATTATTATTATTATTATTATTATTATTATTATTATTATTATTATTATTATTATTATTATTATTATTATTATTATTATTATTATTATTATTATTATTATTATTATTATTATTATTATTATTATTATTATTATTATTATTATTATTATTATTATTATTATTATTATTATTATTATTATTATTATTATTATTATTATTATTATTATTATTATTATTATTATTATTATTATTATTATTATTATTATTATTATTATTATTATTATTATTATTATTATTATTATTATTATTATTATTATTATTATTATTATTATTATTATTATTATTATTATTATTATTATTATTATTATTATTATTATTATTATTATTATTATTATTATTATTATTATTATTATTATTATTATTATTATTATTATTATTATTATTATTATTATTATTATTATTATTATTATTATTATTATTATTATTATTATTATTATTATTATTATTATTATTATTATTATTATTATTATTATTATTATTATTATTATTATTATTATTATTATTATTATTATTATTATTATTATTATTATTATTATTATTATTATTATTATTATTATTATTATTATTATTATTATTATTATTATTATTATTATTATTATTATTATTATTATTATTATTATTATTATTATTATTATTATTATTATTATTATTATTATTATTATTATTATTATTATTATTATTATTATTATTATTATTATTATTATTATTATTATTATTATTATTATTATTATTATTATTATTATTATTATTATTATTATTATTATTATTATTATTATTATTATTATTATTATTATTATTATTATTATTATTATTATTATTATTATTATTATTATTATTATTATTATTATTATTATTATTATTATTATTATTATTATTATTATTATTATTATTATTATTATTATTATTATTATTATTATTATTATTATTATTATTATTATTATTATTATTATTATTATTATTATTATTATTATTATTATTATTATTATTATTATTATTATTATTATTATTATTATTATTATTATTATTATTATTATTATTATTATTATTATTATTATTATTATTATTATTATTATTATTATTATTATTATTATTATTATTATTATTATTATTATTATTATTATTATTATTATTATTATTATTATTATTATTATTATTATTATTATTATTATTATTATTATTATTATTATTATTATTATTATTATTATTATTATTATTATTATTATTATTATTATTATTATTATTATTATTATTATTATTATTATTATTATTATTATTATTATTATTATTATTATTATTATTATTATTATTATTATTATTATTATTATTATTATTATTATTATTATTATTATTATTATTATTATTATTATTATTATTATTATTATTATTATTATTATTATTATTATTATTATTATTATTATTATTATTATTATTATTATTATTATTATTATTATTATTATTATTATTATTATTATTATTATTATTATTATTATTATTATTATTATTATTATTATTATTATTATTATTATTATTATTATTATTATTATTATTATTATTATTATTATTATTATTATTATTATTATTATTATTATTATTATTATTATTATTATTATTATTATTATTATTATTATTATTATTATTATTATTATTATTATTATTATTATTATTATTATTATTATTATTATTATTATTATTATTATTATTATTATTATTATTATTATTATTATTATTATTATTATTATTATTATTATTATTATTATTATTATTATTATTATTATTATTATTATTATTATTATTATTATTATTATTATTATTATTATTATTATTATTATTATTATTATTATTATTATTATTATTATTATTATTATTATTATTATTATTATTATTATTATTATTATTATTATTATTATTATTATTATTATTATTATTATTATTATTATTATTATTATTATTATTATTATTATTATTATTATTATTATTATTATTATTATTATTATTATTATTATTATTATTATTATTATTATTATTATTATTATTATTATTATTATTATTATTATTATTATTATTATTATTATTATTATTATTATTATTATTATTATTATTATTATTATTATTATTATTATTATTATTATTATTATTATTATTATTATTATTATTATTATTATTATTATTATTATTATTATTATTATTATTATTATTATTATTATTATTATTATTATTATTATTATTATTATTATTATTATTATTATTATTATTATTATTATTATTATTATTATTATTATTATTATTATTATTATTATTATTATTATTATTATTATTATTATTATTATTATTATTATTATTATTATTATTATTATTATTATTATTATTATTATTATTATTATTATTATTATTATTATTATTATTATTATTATTATTATTATTATTATTATTATTATTATTATTATTATTATTATTATTATTATTATTATTATTATTATTATTATTATTATTATTATTATTATTATTATTATTATTATTATTATTATTATTATTATTATTATTATTATTATTATTATTATTATTATTATTATTATTATTATTATTATTATTATTATTATTATTATTATTATTATTATTATTATTATTATTATTATTATTATTATTATTATTATTATTATTATTATTATTATTATTATTATTATTATTATTATTATTATTATTATTATTATTATTATTATTATTATTATTATTATTATTATTATTATTATTATTATTATTATTATTATTATTATTATTATTATTATTATTATTATTATTATTATTATTATTATTATTATTATTATTATTATTATTATTATTATTATTATTATTATTATTATTATTATTATTATTATTATTATTATTATTATTATTATTATTATTATTATTATTATTATTATTATTATTATTATTATTATTATTATTATTATTATTATTATTATTATTATTATTATTATTATTATTATTATTATTATTATTATTATTATTATTATTATTATTATTATTATTATTATTATTATTATTATTATTATTATTATTATTATTATTATTATTATTATTATTATTATTATTATTATTATTATTATTATTATTATTATTATTATTATTATTATTATTATTATTATTATTATTATTATTATTATTATTATTATTATTATTATTATTATTATTATTATTATTATTATTATTATTATTATTATTATTATTATTATTATTATTATTATTATTATTATTATTATTATTATTATTATTATTATTATTATTATTATTATTATTATTATTATTATTATTATTATTATTATTATTATTATTATTATTATTATTATTATTATTATTATTATTATTATTATTATTATTATTATTATTATTATTATTATTATTATTATTATTATTATTATTATTATTATTATTATTATTATTATTATTATTATTATTATTATTATTATTATTATTATTATTATTATTATTATTATTATTATTATTATTATTATTATTATTATTATTATTATTATTATTATTATTATTATTATTATTATTATTATTATTATTATTATTATTATTATTATTATTATTATTATTATTATTATTATTATTATTATTATTATTATTATTATTATTATTATTATTATTATTATTATTATTATTATTATTATTATTATTATTATTATTATTATTATTATTATTATTATTATTATTATTATTATTATTATTATTATTATTATTATTATTATTATTATTATTATTATTATTATTATTATTATTATTATTATTATTATTATTATTATTATTATTATTATTATTATTATTATTATTATTATTATTATTATTATTATTATTATTATTATTATTATTATTATTATTATTATTATTATTATTATTATTATTATTATTATTATTATTATTATTATTATTATTATTATTATTATTATTATTATTATTATTATTATTATTATTATTATTATTATTATTATTATTATTATTATTATTATTATTATTATTATTATTATTATTATTATTATTATTATTATTATTATTATTATTATTATTATTATTATTATTATTATTATTATTATTATTATTATTATTATTATTATTATTATTATTATTATTATTATTATTATTATTATTATTATTATTATTATTATTATTATTATTATTATTATTATTATTATTATTATTATTATTATTATTATTATTATTATTATTATTATTATTATTATTATTATTATTATTATTATTATTATTATTATTATTATTATATTATTATTATTATTATTATTATTATTATTATTATTATTATTATTATTATTATTATTATTATTATTATTATTATTATTATTATTATTATTATTATTATTATTATTATTATTATTATTATTATTATTATTATTATTATTATTATTATTATTATTATTATTATTATTATTATTATTATTATTATTATTATTATTATTATTATTATTATTATTATTATTATTATTATTATTATTATTATTATTATTATTATTATTATTATTATTATTATTATTATTATTATTATTATTATTATTATTATTATTATTATTATTATTATTATTATTATTATTATTATTATTATTATTATTATTATTATTATTATTAATATTATTATTATTATTATTATTATTATTATTATTATTATTATTATTATTATTATTATTATTATTATTATTATTATTATTATTATTATTATTATTATTATTATTATTATTATTATTATTATTATTATTATTATTATTATTATTATTATTATTATCATTATTATTATTATTATTATTATTATTATTATTATTATTATTATTATTATTATTATTATTATTATTATTATTATTATGATTATTATTATTATTA
>OZ020570.1:30327463-30337531 GCA_963971475.1 Chrysops caecutiens | reverse complement strand
TGGGGCATGCCCGAGACCGATTCGCGGGGCAGATATCTATTGGAAATGGTTGCCCGAACAGGTCTCGCCATATTGAATGTCGGTAACACTCCAACTTTTCGCCGCCCCGGATATAGAGGAACCATTCCTGATATTTCACTTGCTTCAGAGGGAATGGCAGCAGCAGTAAAAGAATGGAGAGTGCTCGAGGAATACACAGGAAGTGACCATCAATATATCACGTTCAGAGTTGATGATGGCCATGTAGCACCGACGGCCGGGCTGAGTGGTAAAAGACTGTGGAACGTGCAAAGCTTTGACGAAGATAAGTTCAAAACAGTACTCCTCGCGGGCCTGGCCAGTGTGAAACATCCACATACGACAGAGGACAGGTCGCTGGCGGAGAAAGCCGTTAAGGATTCCATGAACCTTCTTCATAGGGCATGCGAAGCGGCGATGCCACGCAGGAGACCCAGGCATAGCAAACGCCCCGTGTACTGGTGGACGACCGAAATAGCTGAACTACGGAGAACTTGCCTGCGCGTGAGACGGAAAGCGCAAAGGGCCAAGAACCGGGTGGAGGCAAGTGCCCTCTCCTTTGAGTACAAAACCGCTAAGAAGGTGCTACGATCCACGATAAGGCGCAGCAAGGTAGCACAATGGCGGATGCTGGCGGAGGAAGTAAATGCGGACCCCTGGGGACTTGGGTACAAGATTGTGACTAAGAAACTGGGAGCGATGGCACCAAGACCCACCATGGAGGCAGAAGTCATGGCCCATATCGTGAACGCGCTCTTCCCGACGCACCCAATCAGAGAGAGAGAAGTGGAAGACGTCGGAAACATACCTTTGTTTACCGAGGAGGAGCTGATGGTAGCAATAAATTCCCTCCGCAACGGGAAAGCCCCAGGACCAGACGGAATTCCCAGCGAAGCGCTAAAGAAGGCGCTCGGGGCGTGCCCCGAAATCCTGCTGGGAATGTACAACACGTGTTTGAAGGCAGGACTGTTTTATTCCCCCTGGAAGATAGGAAGACTTGTGCTGATTAACAAGGGCAAAGGAGATGTACTGGCACCATCATCGTACCGCCCACTATGCATGCTAGACACCGCGGGTAAAGTGCTTGAAAAACTGCTGCAGCCCCGTCTATTATCGGCAATCCGGACAGCAGGGGACCTATGCGAACGTCAATATGGCTTCCGCCGGGGACGGTGCACTATTGATGCGATAAATGAGGTCGTTGAAGCGGTTCATAGAGCTGAGAGGGGTAATCACCATTCACGCCGAATGGTCTTATTAGTGACACTAGATGTTAAGAATGCATTCAACTCGGCAAGGTGGTGCGACATTCTCGATGCGTTGGAGAAAACTTTCCAAGTGCCGGGATACCTACTCCGTATGATGAAGGACTATCTGAGTGATCGAGCGCTGGAGTATGAGACTGTGGAAGGCATCCGCAGAAAGACTATAACAGCGGGGGCGGCGCAAGGGTCTATTCTCGGCCCGGATCTGTGGAATATTTCCTACGATAGCCTCTTGCGACTAGAGATGCCAGAAGAGACGCGCTTGGTTGGCTACGCGGACGATGTCGTAGCGTTGATTGCTGCGCGCACCTACGAGTTGGCGCAACTTAAACTCAACCAAGTCATGCGGAGGGTGAACAGCTGGATGAGCGAGCATGGACTTTCGTTAGCTGCAGCCAAGACGGAAATCGTAATCCTCACGAAAAGGAGGATCGAAAAGGCTCTGCCCATTGTAGTGGGAGATGAGCATATGCAGACAAAGCCTGCCGCTAAGTATCTGGGGGTGACAATGGACACTAAGCTCACTTTCGGCGAACACATTCGGCGGACGGCAGACAAGGCGGCGTTAATAACAACATATTTGAGCAGGATAATGGCTAACACCCATGGGCCAATGCCGGCGAAACGGCGACTATTGATGAGCACCGTGCAGTCCATACTTCTATACGGCGCTGAGATATGGGGCGCCAAAATGAAAATCGAGCGCTACAGGAAGCGCCTGGCCTCCGTACAAAGGAGGGGGGCTCTTAGAGTAACTTGTGCTTACCGCACAGTCTCTGAGCCGGCAGTCCTTGTCATTGCTGGAGTCATACCCGTAGGTCTACTAGCATTAGAGCGAAAGGCGATCTATAGAAGGAAAAGCGAGGTGGGAAGAGCCCTGGCAAGTACAGAAGAGAGAGCCCACACCTTGAGAAAATGGCAAGACTTATGGAGCACGGAGTCTAGAGGCAGATGGACGGCCCGACTTATCCCGCAGATTGAACCATGGGTGGGACGCGCGCATGGAGAAGTGTCGTACTACATGACGCAGTTCCTCAGCGGTCATGGGTGTTTTAGATCATACCTACATAACATGGGCAGGGCTGATTCACCAGAATGCCAGTACTGCGGGGTGGAAAAAGACGACGCAGAGCACACGCTGTTTTACTGTGAACGATGGGCGCAGCGAAGAGAAGGGATTGAAGCCGAGGTCGGTAGCCTGACGGCCGAAAATATAGTGGGCAACATGCTTTTGACGGAGGACAGGTGGAGAACGATACAAGGATACATTGAAGATGTCCTCCGCACAAAGCATAGAGAGGGTGAAATGCAGAGGGACCATCAGCCATTAGAGATTAGAGCTTAGGAATTTAAATAGATGTAAGCCCATAAATAGCAGATGTGTAGTAGCAGTAGTTTAAGGCGATACATGGAGCGTAGATGTCATGGCGAGATGATATCTGACGGCTTGTTGCAGAGGTTAAGATTAGGGTGGTTCTTCCGCCTGTCTGGCGCGTGATAAAGAAGTGCTTGAAAAAACCTCAGTTGTAAAACACCGGCAAATAATGCTCGGTGTCTTGTGACTTAGGCTTGGACTAGAGCGCTTCTTCCGCCTGGCCGGGACGTGATAAAGAAGTGCCCGAAAAGAACCTCAGGCACAAAGGAGGAGGATACTCACCTCGCACCGACAGCAACTTACGTTTAAATTAAAGTTTTTATTATTTAGTATAAATAAGGTAGGATAGTATTAATAGGGTACAATTATAAGGGGAGTGTATAGGTATAGGAGTAAAATAATACACAATCGCAATAGGACAAAAAGTAATAGGTGAATAGTCGAATGACATATAATAGAACATAAGTAGCATAGATTTAACAATAGATTTCACAAACAACGGTGGAAAGACCCACAAAAAAATTAACAATAGATTTAACAAACAACGGTGGAAAGACCCACAAAAAAAAGGGGTCTCAGGGCAAGGCCCAACCTGAAGTAATGTGGTAAACGGTTCCGGGTTGGTGTCCTTGGAGTCCGAGGGAGGGGTTTTAGTCGGTAGTCGCATAGGAGTCCGACACAACGTCCGTAAACGGATTTCCCCTCCCTCGTAAAAAAAAAAAAAAAAAAAAAAAAAAAAAAAAAAAAAAAAAAATTATTATTATTATTATTATTATTATTATTATTATTATTATTATTATTATTATTATTATTATTATTATTATTATTATTATTATTATTATTATTATTATTATTATTATTATTATTATTATTATTATTATTATTATTATTATTATTATTATTATTATTATTATTATTATTATTATTATTATTATTATTATTATTATTATTATTATTATTATTATTATTATTATTATTATTATTATTATTATTATTATTATTATTATTATTATTATTATTATTATTATTATTATTATTATTATTATTATTATTATTATTATTATTATTATTATTATTATTATTATTATTATTATTATTATTATTATTATTATTATTATTATTATTATTATTATTATTATTATTATTATTATTATTATTATTATTATTATTATTATTATTATTATTATTATTATTATTATTATTATTATTATTATTATTATTATTATTATTATTATTATTATTATTATTATTATTATTATTATTATTATTATTATTATTATTATTATTATTATTATTATTATTATTATTATTATTATTATTATTATTATTATTATTATTATTATTATTATTATTATTATTATTATTATTATTATTATTATTATTATTATTATTATTATTATTATTATTATTATTATTATTATTATTATTATTATTATTATTATTATTATTATTATTATTATTATTATTATTATTATTATTATTATTATTATTATTATTATTATTATTATTATTATTATTATTATTATTATTATTATTATTATTATTATTATTATTATTATTATTATTATTATTATTATTATTATTACTAGGGGGACGCCCCCTGCTCGCTACGCTCGCCAACCCCCGTCGTTCGCTACGCTCACTCGAATAGCTCGCGTACGGCGCTGTGTATACGGTAGCGTTGTAATTTCAAAGGTGATTTAGTTCAGACTGCAGCTGCAATCCTTTAAGCTCATTCACCACGTCAAGGTACACCTTTATTGAATGAGGCCCCACCCATAACTACTAAAAACCTAGCGGATACGGATTTAAAAAGTTCGTAAAATTTCCTCATAAACAACATTTTTTGTAAAAACTCTATCATCTCCTGCTAAATGACCTTGCTCTGGTGTTTCAGAAATATAGAAACGCAATCCCCCAAATGATCTAACTCTACTGGCTGCAACATATAGTTGTCCGTGAGAAAATACCGGTTGTCTGAGTAAGATTCCTACTTTTTGAAATGTTTGCCCCTGGGATTTATTAATTGTCATCGCAAAAGCCAAAATGACGGGAAACTGAGTTCTTTGAAAGGAAAAAGGTAGAAGTGTACCTGAATAATTGAGATGTATTCGTGGTATCAAAATACGTGTGTTTTGAGCAACTCCTGTTAAAATTTCACAATCTAAGCAATTATTATGCATTTGAACTAATCGCAAACGTGTGCCATTGACCAAGCCATGTCCTGTATTCAAATTACGAATAAGTAAAAGTATGGAATTTGCTTTTAAAATTAATTTGTGGGGGGGGAGCCCACTTACATCAACTGAGTTTAAAAATTCTACCGGGAAATTATTTTGCTCTCTATAATCATTACTCAAAATTTTATCGGAACTCAAATATATTCGTTCCTCCCCGGACAGGCTATTAAGAATTTCTGCATTAATGAAAGTGCAGTCTTTATATTTGGGTGCTAATATAACCGAATTGAGAATACCGTTAGACTGAATGGTTTCAGATATATTCCCATAAATATCTGCAATCACGGAGTTGCTGCTCACTAAATGAGAAGGAATTTCAATAACATCTTGCCCAAAATCTGGAAATTTGGGTAATGTTGCATTACCAAGAGATTTTAGGAATTCAACGAATTCAATTTCATGAGGCAAAGCTCTCATGTTTTGGGTCAAAGTTATTTTGTGGAATTTTGAAAATTCGGACCATGAAGTAAGGCAATTCTCAATAAGTGATACACATGTACCGTGAGGTACAACTGGCAAAGTTTGTCGAAAATCTCCACATAGTAAAATAGTTTTACCTCCGAAAAGTTTAGTTGAATTACCGCACAAATCGCTTAAGAAACGGTCAATTAATTTGAGAGCATTAATCGGGCACATTGAAATTTCATCTATGATAATGATAGATGCAGACTTTATGAACTGTGCTTGTGCACTGTTCACAGAGAGGCTTGATACGGAATTCTCTAAAATAGGTATAGGTAATTTGAAAACGTTGTGAAGAGTTCGACCTTGAATTAAAAGAGTGGATGCAATACCACTGAAAGCGCACGCAATACATTGCAGGTTCAAAGAATTCAATTTGTGAATAATCGCGGTTTGGACAAAAGTCTTACCGCAACCAGCATGAGCTGTAAGACAGAAAATATTGCAACCAGTATTACAATTTAAAACTTCCTGTAAAACTAATTCGATAGCGGAACGTTGCTCGGCGTTGGCACTTTGAAACATTTCGTCAAAAATTGCTTGTTCTCTTTCTGGATCTGCATTGAGAGAGGTTGTAAGAGCCGATAATGCCTGAGGTATTGGAAGTCCTAGCTGCTCACATGACAAATTATGAGTGAACAAAATTTCCTCTATAACTAATAAGCAACGGTTATATGCATAATTTTCTGAAAAATTTCCTAAAAAGTCTTCACACATAAAAGTTTTGAACTCATTCCATAAATCTAAAACATTCGCAGGAACGTTCATACCACAAATGATTGCAAATAATTCCCTTAACTGCTGAGGGGACTTACACTCTTTTGCTTCTAATAAACATTCACGCCACTCCCTATCGTTTGATGCGATACCTCGTGCATGTGCAGCAGCTGAAAATGTGGGGTAAACAATATTATCAACCGTACGCAAATCCTGAAAACAAATGGGACCTCGAACATGAAGCAAAAGTAGTCTCAAATGAAACAATTCAATATCTTTTGGAGAAACATAAAATAATCTGGCAATAGCTTTACTACCTCCTCTCTGACGTTTTTTCCATTTCTTTTCCTGATCTACCCAAATATAATGATTCGGAATTTCTGTATAAAGAAGGTCGGTGGAATCAATTTGATTGATTTCGAAGAATGCAGTCAATTTTGTTTTTCTATGGTTTTCAAGAGCTTGTTGAATATTTCCCTCACTAAAGATAACGTTTTGCCGTTGAGGCAAGTGACATTCAAGTCGAACTATATTATGTGACTGGTAATGCATTGGATACTCATATATGCGCCAATTAGCTTCAGTAGAACCAACATATCGACCGGACAAAAAGCTATCGATTTCATTTAACACAACTTCACCCTGATTTCCATCATTCACTCTTCCAAACTCTAAAGAAGCACAGTCATACCCCTTATAAACATATTTGTATATATACTTTACGCTCTTGACTGTGCTACAAACTTCTACATTTAAGTGGCAATCAAATTTCGCTAGGAGGTAAGGATTGTAAGGAACAACATAACGATTATCAACAGAATGGCCACGAACGTCGACTGTTATGCCATTATCACGACGCATATAAATTGGATAGCCATTGACATTGGACTGAGTTGAATAGCAAAAGTCCTTAGGAAAACTTTTGCTGCATTTACCAGCTCTCATACAGACGGAGTTAGGATTTAATAGACCACATGGACCATGAATCATATGTTTTTTGACAAAACTATGAAGTTTAGGGTTGACTGAAATGTCTGGAATTTCCGCACAAACAAATTTATCAATGTCAGTTATATTGTCAGCAGAATCTAAGGTAAGTAGGATATGAGCGTGTGGCAAACCACGCTTTTGAAATTCAATCGTGTATATGAGTGCCTTCACTTTTCCGAAAATTTTAGATTTTTCTAGACATTCTATTAATTTTTTCAATTTGGAACGAAAGACACGGACGACAATGTGAGGTTGAAAATTCGGACTATCACCAGGAGAAATGTTATTAATAATTTCTGGCCATTTGGGGTTGCATGTCATTGTGATAAAAAGTGAAGGCTTTCCATTATGTTGAACTATTGCCATAGCATCTAAATAGTTCTGGTACATATTTCTTGGCGAACCAATAAAAGAAGATGGTAAAACTATTCTATGACCTACCGAATTAACAGAATCATTTGGGTGCTGTTGCAAGAAATCTGTCAAATTATTATAGACATCAGCTCGAAGAGTGGCTTGATTTTGTCGAATAAAGTGCAAACGGCTTCCTTCTATACGGACATAGATGTCTACAATCCATTGCAGAAACAATTTCTGTGAAGAATGAAGAATACTGAATTCATCTCGAATGGCCAGTCGAAATGACGCATATTGCAGCATTGTAATCTTGTTTTGTGGAGCAGGAGCAGCAGAAGTAGATCTTATTGAATGTTTCAAATTCACGTGCCATCCAGTGTCACCATTGGGAAATAATAAGGGATAAGCTAATGGATCTAATGAAGGATCTAGGACCGAAACACTGTGAACGGAATTTGAATTTTTTGAAAAAGTAATCATATTTCGCTCAAAAGGGGGCTCCCCGTCAACACTTTTGAAAATGGTTGCAACATCCGTTTGAATTGCTTCATTGTAACGCCGCATATCTAAATCCTGATTAACTCTGATTACCATACTGACTTCAGCAGCATTGTTTTGAGGTTGCTGACAATATTCAGACATTGTTTTGAATGAGCGGATAAAAGGGTTGACCCGTTGTAACTGCTCTGCTAAAGAACGCATAATTCCTAAATCACATCTAACATTACTTCTATCACTCATTCTGTACTCAAGAGCAGTCTCCACATCATAAAAGTAAAGTTGCGCATAACATGGTACACGATTGGGCAAATTTTGCACAGCGCCAATACGATGATAAAATACGTTATGTATTTTGAAATGATAGACGCCGTTTAAAACATTCTCATCTAACTGTGCCTCTGAGCTAACCATAGCAAATGACGCGTTATAAGAACGAATATTTGCTAGATAGTTCTGAGCACGTTTTTTGTTCGCAATATTAGTAGAATTCACATCCTTCAACAAATTTTCAAAAAAGCTATTGGGCGTCAATACCGGCAAAACTACCTTTCCCTTATGACAACAGAGAGCAAAAGCATTATTTTCACGACCTGTAATTTCTAACTTAAAATGCTTCGCAGAACAAAAATTGCACCGCAAGGTCATATTTCCTAAAGTGTGTGAACTAAAATTACCTGGAGGCATATTTAATGCACATTTATATGATTCATGCAATTCAACTGAATTGCTTTCTTCAATTGCATCAATATTTCTAACCCTACTTGCGCCTACTGAGGTTCTACGCCTTTTTCTACGTGCACTATCTGGCAATAATTGGCGACGCGGCATTTCAACAGGATAATTATTATCTAATTTTAAAAAAGCTAATACCCTTATGGTATAAAATAAGTACTGCACTCACAATTAAAATAAAAATCTCACTCACCAAAATCCTCTCAATCAGCAAAAAAGCGGAACACAACAAAATTTACTCAAATATATATATTTTTATATAAATAAGCAAAAATTAAATAACCCAAATCAAAATTATAATATAAAACAATTAAAATAACAACTCAACTCACAATTAAAATTGAAAAACGATTAAAAATAGGAAAATCACTTAACCAAAATTGTCTAATAACCAAAATAACCACGGAACTCCACAAAATTCACTCACAATATTTATATAGTTCTTTATTAAAGTAAAAATTGATTATAGAAGAAATCAAAATTTAATTTTAGCACAAATTTATAATTAATAAATGGCAATTTCTTCTTGTTTGGTCAAACCAACAGCAAGCTTTGACAATAGACAAAGCTGTAAACAAAGCCGACAAATAACGGTTCTTTGACAATAGTTAAGAGCTGCCATGTGTTCAGTTTTGCCCTTAACAATTGTCAAAGAACCGTTATTTGTTGTGTAAGGGCAATTTTGTGCTAAATTTCTCGTAACTTAGAGATAGATGACAGGTTTGAAAGAAAAAATGCACGTACATAATTGGTATCAACGGTAATTTATAATAATAATATTTAATATTTAATTATTCAGACATTTCATCAGCGGTTTTCCCTGCAGAATGCAATTTTCTCCCCTGATCTGATAATTGATATCATAAAATTTTTTGGTTTGTGTCTCCAATAAAAATTGCTAGTTTTATCACAGACAATCGTTTTGTCTTGATTTTTGAAAAACCTACCACTTTCCGTATATTAGGGACACAAACCAAAACAATCAATATATGATTGCATGATTTGTCTGTGATTGCATGCTTCTAGGCAGAAGCAAGACAATTAGAGACATACATTCACACGAACGCAATCATTCTCCTCGGCTTTTTTTAATTTTAATGCTAAATAACACATATTTCTAGGTAAATTTAAGAAATAATATTAAAGAAGAAATAAGCCTTCGATTGCTATACTTTTTATCTAGATAGGTGCAACCGGTTTCTAGTGACGGGGGTAAGAACCCTGCCGGCTCTTTTGTTTATGGTAGATTATTCATTCCGACGGATCTTCACGCCAATAATTGTTTCGGTTTGTGTCCCCAATAAAAGATTGGAACATTTGCCTTGATTTTTGACAAACCTATCACGTTCCATATATTAGGGACACAAACCAAAATATTCAACTTATGATTGCATTCTTCTAGGCAGAAGCA
>OZ020570.1:30037463-30322463 GCA_963971475.1 Chrysops caecutiens | reverse complement strand
AGGAGTGCCGGAGGAGGAAGAATGGCAAGTTCATACGAAGAAAGGCAGAACCAAGGCCGTCAGAAATAAACAAAAAGAGCCAGATGTCCCCTGCCCCGGGCAAGAGACGTCTGTCCACCAGAGGCAAAAAAATAAGGAGAAGAAACGCAGGCCTCGAAGAGAAGCCTTCGTGATAAAACCGCTGCAAGGGAAATCTTACGCAGAGGTCCTAGGCATGATCCGGGCAAAAGTTAATCCTGCAGAAACCAACACGGATGTAAGATCCATTCGCCGAACCCGTTCCGGGGAACTGCTGGTGGAACTAGGAAAGGAGATGGGCGATAAAGCGGCATTTAGTGATGCCCTGAAGCGCTCGCTAGGAGACGGCGCCACGGTACGCAGTCTCGAGCCCAAGGAATCTGTGGAGATCAGGGACCTAGACGATCTCACTACAGAAGAGGAGGTGCTGGCGGCGGTTATAAGAGCTACAAGCGGGCTCGCTGAAAACCCTACCGTCTCCATCTCAAACAGTAACAGCAGGGGGCAGAAAAAGGCCACGGTCACGCTCAACACGAAGGGGGCAAGCCAACTCCTGAAGGCCCAGCATATCAAAATTGGCTGGGTGAGCTGCAGGGTCCAACAAAAATGTAACGTTCCACGGTGCTTCCGTTGTCTCAGCTACGGGCATTACGCCAGCACTTGTAAAGGGCCAGAAAGGAGTCGCCTATGCTTCAAGTGCATGAAAGCGGAGCACAAGGCCAAGCAGTGCTCGGCTCTGGATCACTGTACAATATGTGAAGAAACAGGCAAAGGTCCGGAAGGGCTCGACCACGCGCCTGGGTCAAAACGGTGTAGGGTATTCGCAGATGCCCTAGAAAAAAGCAAAAAGCTTATGAGATGATCCGTATCTTACAAGCTAATATGAATCGGAGTTTAACAGCGAATAATTTGCTGCACCAAATAGGAAACGAGAAAAAGGTGGACCTTCTACTCATAAGCGAGCAATATAAGAACTACCACTCTCCAGGTTGGTACCTGGATGAGCTTGGGACGGCTGCAATATGGGTAAGAGAACCAACCAAGGTGCGGGTGGCAGCGCATGGGAGCGGCCGGGGTTACGTTTGGGTAAAGAGCTCTGGAGTAACCTATTTCAGTTGCTATTTTACCCCGAACGAACCTATTCGATACTACAGGGACAAAGTGGACGCCCTTGAGGACAAAATCCGCCAAACGGGAGGAAGAGTGGTGGTTGCGTGTGATTTCAACGCAAGAGGCGTAGAGTGGGGCATGCCCGAGACCGATTCGCGGGGCAGATATCTATTGGAAATGGTTGCCCGAACAGGTCTCGCCATATTGAATATCGGTAACACTCCAACTTTTCGCCGTCCCGGATATAGAGGATCCATTCCTGATATCTCACTTGCTTCAGAGGGAATGGTAGCAGCAGTAAAAGAATGGAGAGTGCTCGAGGAATACACAGGAAGTGACCACCAATACATCACGTTCAGAGTTTATGATGGCCATGTAGCACCGACGGCCGGGCTGAGTGGTAAAAGACTGTGGAATGTGCGAAGCTTTGACGAAGATAAGTTCAAAACAGTACTCCTCGCGGGCCTGGCCAGTGTGAAACATCCACATACGACAGAGGACAGGTCGCTGGCGGAGAAAGCCGTTAAGGATTCCATGAACCTTCTTCATAGGGCATGCGAAGCGGCGATGCCACGCAGGAGACCCAGGCATAGCAAACGCCCCGTGTACTGGTGGACGACCGAAATAGCTGAACTACGGAGAACTTGCCTGCGCGTGAGACGGAAAGCGCAAAGGGCCAAGAACCGGGGGGAGGCAAGTGCCCTCTCCCTCGAGTACAAAACCGCTAAAAAGGTGCTACGATCCACCATAAGGCGCAGCAAGGTAGCACAATGGCGGAGGCTGGCGGAGGAAGTAAATACGGACCCCTGGGGACTTGGGTACAAGATTGTGACTAAGAAACTGGGAGCGATGGCACCAAGACCCACCATGGAGGCAGAAGTCATGGCCCATATCGTGAACGCGCTCTTCCCGACGCACCCAATCAGAGAGAGAGAAGTGGAAGACGTCGGAAACATACCTTTGTTTACCGAGGAGGAGCTGATGGTAGCAATAAATTCCCTCCGCAACGGGAAAGCCCCAGGACCAGACGGAATTCCCAGCGAAGCGCTAAAGAAGGCGCTCGGGGCGTGCCCCGAAATCCTGCTGGGAATGTACAACACGTGTTTGAAGGCAGGACTGTTTTATTCCCCCTGGAAGATAGGAAGACTTGTGCTGATTAACAAGGGCAAAGGAGATGTACTGGCACCATCATCGTACCGCCCACTATGCATGCTAGACACCGCGGGTAAAGTGCTTGAAAAACTGCTGCAGCCCCGTCTCCCCGTCTATTATCGGCAATCCGGACAGCAGGGGACCTATGCGAACGTCAATATGGCTTCCGCCGGGGACGGTGCACTATTGATGCGTTAAATGAGGTCGTTGAAGCGGTTCATAGAGCTGAGAGGGGTAATCACCATTCACGCCGAATGGTCTTATTAGTGACACTAGATGTTAAGAATGCATTCAACTCGGCAAGGTGGTGCGACATTCTCGATGCGTTGGAGAAAACTTTCCAAGTGCCGGGATACCTACTCCGTATGATGAAGGACTATCTGAGTGATCGAGCGCTGGAGTATGAGACTGTGGAAGGCATCCGCAGAAAGACTATAACAGCGGGGGCAGCGCAAGGGTCTATTCTCGGCCCGGATCTGTGGAATATTTCCTACGATAGCCTCTTGCGACTAGAGATGCCAGAAGAGACGCGCTTGGTTGGCTACGCGGACGATGTCGTAGCGTTGATTGCTGCGCGCACCTACGAGTTGGCGCAACTTAAACTCAACCAAGTCATGCGGAGGGTGAACAGCTGGATGAGCGAGCATGGACTTTCGTTAGCTGCAGCCAAGACGGAAATTGTAATCCTCACGAAAAGGAGGATCGAGAAGGCTCTGCCCATTGTAGTGGGAGATGAGCATATGCAGACAAAGCCTGCCGCTAAGTATCTGGGGGTGACAATGGACACTAAGCTCACCTTCGGAGAACACATTCGGCGGACTGCAGACAAGGCGGCGTTAATAACAACATATTTGAGCAGGATAATGGCTAACACCCATGGGCCAATGCCGGCGAAACGGCGACTATTGATGAGCACGGTGCAGTCCATACTTCTATACGGCGCTGAGATATGGGGCGCCAGAATGAAAATCGAACGCTACAGGAAGCGCCTGGCCTCCGTACAAAGGAGGGGGGCTCTTAGAGTAACTTGTGCTTACCGCACAGTCTCTGAGCCGGCAGTCCGTGTCATTGCTGGAGTCATACCCGTAGGTCTACTAGCATTAGAGCGAAAGGCGATCTATAGAAGGAAAAGCGAGGTGGGAAGAGCCCGGGCAAGTACAGAAGAGAGAGCCCACACCTTGAGAAAATGGCAAGACTTATGGAGCACGGAGTCTAGAGGCAGATGGACGGCCCGACTTATCCCGCAGATTGAACCATGGGTGGGACGCGCGCATGGAGAAGTGTCGTACTACATGACGCAGTTCCTCAGCGGTCATGGGTGTTTTAGATCATACCTACATAACATGGGCAGGGCTGATTCACCAGAATGCCAGTACTGCGGGGTGGAAAAAGACGACGCAGAGCACACGCTGTTTTACTGTGAACGATGGGTGCAGCGGAGAGAAGAGATTGAAGCCGAGGTCGGTAGACTGACGGCCGAAAATATAGTGGGCCACATGCTTATGACGGAGGACAGGTGGAGAATGATACAAGGATACATTGAAGATGTCCTCCGCACAAAGCACAGAGAGGGTGAAATGCAGAGGGACCATCAGCCATTAGAGGTTAGAGCTTAGGAATTTCAATAGATGTAAGCCCATAAATAGCAGATGTGTGGTAGCAGTAGTTTAAGGCGATACATGGAGTGTAGATGTCATGGCGAGATGATATCTGACGGCTTGTTGCAGAGGTTAAGATTAGGGTGGTTCTTCCGCCTGTCTGGCGCGTGATAAAGAAGTGCTTGAAAAAACCTCAGTTGTAAAACACCGGCAAATAATGCTCGGTGACTTGTGACTTAGGCTTAGACTAGAGCGCTTCTTCCGCCTGGCCGGGACGTGATAAAGAAGTGCCCGAAAAGAACCTCAGGCACAAAGGAGGAGGATACTCACCTCGCACCGACAGCAACTTACGTTTAAATTAAAGTTTTTATTAATTAGTATAAATAAGGTAGGATAGTATTAATAGGGTACAATTATAAGGGGAGTGTATAGGTATAGGAGTAAAATAATACACAATCGCAATAGGACAAAGAGTAATAGGTGAATAGTCGAATGACATATAATAGAACATAAGTAGCATAGATTTAACAATAAATTTAACAAACAACGGTGGAAAGACCCACAAAAAAAATTAACAATAGATTTAACAAACAACGGTGGAAAGACCCACAAAAAAAGGGGTCTCAGGGCAAGGCCCAACCTGAAGTAATGTGGTAAACGGTTCCGGGTTGGTGTCCTTGGAGTCCGAGGGAGGGGTTTTAGTCGGTAGTCGCATAGGAGTCCGACACAACGTCCGTAAACGGATTTCCCCTCCCTCGTAAAAAAAAAAAAAAAAAAAAAAAAAATTATTATTATTATTATTATTATTATTATTATTTTTATTATTATTATTATTATTATTATTATTATTATTATTATTATAATTATTATAATTAGTATTATTATTATTATTATTATTATTATTATTATTATTATTATTATTATTATTATTATTATTATTATTATTATTATTATTATTATTATTATTATTATTATTATTATTATTATTATTATTATTATTATTATTATTATTATTATTATTATTATTATTATTATTATTATTATTATTATTATTATTATTATTATTATTATTATTATTATTATTATTATTATTATTATTATTATTATTATTATTATTATTATTATTATTATTATTATTATTATTATTATTATTATTATTATTATTATTATTATTATTATTATTATTATTATTATTATTATTATTATTATTATTATTATTATTATTATTATTATTATTATTATTATTATTATTATTATTATTATTATTATTATTATTATTATTATTATTATTATTATTATTATTATTATTATTATTATTATTATTATTATTATTATTATTATTATTATTATTATTATTATTATTATTATTATTATTATTATTATTATTATTATTATTATTATTATTATTATTATTATTATTATTATTATTATTATTATTATTATTATTATTATTATTATTATTATTATTATTATTATTATTATTATTATTATTATTATTATTATTATTATTATTATTATTATTATTATTATTATTATTATTATTATTATTATTATTATTATTATTATTATTATTATTATTATTATTATTATTATTATTATTATTATTATTATTATTATTATTATTATTATTATTATTATTATTATTATTATTATTATTATTATTATTATTATTATTATTATTATTATTATTATTATTATTATTATTATTATTATTATTATTATTATTATTATTATTATTATTATTATTATTATTATTATTATTATTATTATTATTATTATTATTATTATTATTATTATTATTATTATTATTATTATTATTATTATTATTATTATTATTATTATTATTATTATTATTATTATTATTATTATTATTATTATTATTATTATTATTATTATTATTATTATTATTATTATTATTATTATTATTATTATTATTATTATTATTATTATTATTATTATTATTATTATTATTATTATTATTATTATTATTATTATTATTATTATTATTATTATTATTATTATTATTATTATTATTATTATTATTATTATTATTATTATTATTATTATTATTATTATTATTATTATTATTATTATTATTATTATTATTATTATTATTATTATTATTATTATTATTATTATTATTATTATTATTATTATTATTATTATTATTATTATTATTATTATTATTATTATTATTATTATTATTATTATTATTATTATTATTATTATTATTATTATTATTATTATTATTATTATTATTATTATTATTATTATTATTATTATTATTATTATTATTATTATTATTATTATTATTATTATTATTATTATTATTATTATTATTATTATTATTATTATTATTATTATTATTATTATTATTATTATTATTATTATTATTATTATTATTATTATTATTATTATTATTATTATTATTATTATTATTATTATTATTATTATTATTATTATTATTATTATTATTATTATTATTATTATTATTATTATTATTATTATTATTATTATTATTATTATTATTATTATTATTATTATTATTATTATTATTATTATTATTATTATTATTATTATTATTATTATTATTATTATTATTATTATTATTATTATTATTATTATTATTATTATTATTATTATTATTATTATTATTATTATTATTATTATTATTATTATTATTATTATTATTATTATTATTATTATTATTATTATTATTATTATTATTATTATTATTATTATTATTATTATTATTATTATTATTATTATTATTATTATTATTATTATTATTATTATTATTATTATTATTATTATTATTATTATTATTATTATTATTATTATTATTATTATTATTATTATTATTATTATTATTATTATTATTATTATTATTATTATTATTATTATTATTATTATTATTATTATTATTATTATTATTATTATTATTATTATTATTATTATTATTATTATTATTATTATTATTATTATTATTATTATTATTATTATTATTATTATTATTATTATTATTATTATTATTATTATTATTATTATTATTATTATTATTATTATTATTATTATTATTATTATTATTATTATTATTATTATTATTATTATTATTATTATTATTATTATTATTATTATTATTATTATTATTATTATTATTATTATTATTATTATTATTATTATTATTATTATTATTATTATTATTATTATTATTATTATTATTATTATTATTATTATTATTATTATTATTATTATTATTATTATTATTATTATTATTATTATTATTATTATTATTATTATTATTATTATTATTATTATTATTATTATTATTATTATTATTATTATTATTATTATTATTATTATTATTATTATTATTATTATTATTATTATTATTATTATTATTATTATTATTATTATTATTATTATTATTATTATTATTATTATTATTATTATTATTATTATTATTATTATTATTATTATTATTATTATTATTATTATTATTATTATTATTATTATTATTATTATTATTATTATTATTATTATTATTATTATTATTATTATTATTATTATTATTATTATTATTATTATTATTATTATTATTATTATTATTATTATTATTATTATTATTATTATTATTATTATTATTATTATTATTATTATTATTATTATTATTATTATTATTATTATTATTATTATTATTATTATTATTATTATTATTATTATTATTATTATTATTATTATTATTATTATTATTATTATTATTATTATTATTATTATTATTATTATTATTATTATTATTATTATTATTATTATTATTATTATTATTATTATTATTATTATTATTATTATTATTATTATTATTATTATTATTATTATTATTATTATTATTATTATTATTATTATTATTATTATTATTATTATTATTATTATTATTATTATTATTATTATTATTATTATTATTATTATTATTATTATTATTATTATTATTATTATTATTATTATTATTATTATTATTATTATTATTATTATTATTATTATTATTATTATTATTATTATTATTATTATTATTATTATTATTATTATTATTATTATTATTATTATTATTATTATTATTATTATTATTATTATTATTATTATTATTATTATTATTATTATTATTATTATTATTATTATTATTATTATTATTATTATTATTATTATTATTATTATTATTATTATTATTATTATTATTATTATTATTATTATTATTATTATTATTATTATTATTATTATTATTATTATTATTATTATTATTATTATTATTATTATTATTATTATTATTATTATTATTATTATTATTATTATTATTATTATTATTATTATTATTATTATTATTATTATTATTATTATTATTATTATTATTATTATTATTATTATTATTATTATTATTATTATTATTATTATTATTATTATTATTATTATTATTATTATTATTATTATTATTATTATTATTATTATTATTATTATTATTATTATTATTATTATTATTATTATTATTATTATTATTATTATTATTATTATTATTATTATTATTATTATTATTATTATTATTATTATTATTATTATTATTATTATTATTATGATTATTATGATTATTATGATTATTATGATTATTATGATTATTATGATTATTATGATTATTATGATTATTATGATTATTATGATTATTATGATTATTATGATTATTATGATTATTATGATTATTATGATTATTATTATTATTATTATTATTATTATTATTATTATTATTATTATTATTATTATTATTATTATTATTATTATTATTATTATTATTATTATTATTATTATTATTATTATTATTATTATTATTATTATTATTATTATTATTATTATTATTATTATTATTATTATTATTATTATTATTATTATTATTATTATTATTATTATTATTATTATTATTATTATTATTATTATTATTATTATTATTATTATTATTATTATTATTATTATTATTATTATTATTATTATTATTATTATTATTATTATTATTATTATTATTATTATTATTATTATTATTATTATTATTATTATTATTATTATTATTATTATTATTATTATTATTATTATTATTATTATTATTATTATTATTATTATTATTATTATTATTATTATTATTATTATTATTATTATTATTATTATTATTATTATTATTATTATTATTATTATTATTATTATTATTATTATTATTATTATTATTATTATTATTATTATTATTATTATTATTATTATTATTATTATTATTATTATTATTATTATTATTATTATTATTATTATTATTATTATTATTATTATTATTATTATTATTATTATTATTATTATTATTATTATTATTATTATTATTATTATTATTATTATTATTATTATTATTATTATTATTATTATTATTATTATTATTATTATTATTATTATTATTATTATTATTATTATTATTATTATTATTATTATTATTATTATTATTATTATTATTATTATTATTATTATTATTATTATTATTATTATTATTATTATTATTATTATTATTATTATTATTATTATTATTATTATTATTATTATTATTATTATTATTATTATTATTATTATTATTATTATTATTATTATTATTATTATTATTATTATTATTATTATTATTATTATTATTATTATTATTATTATTATTATTATTATTATTATTATTATTATTATTATTATTATTATTATTATTATTATTATTATTATTATTATTATTATTATTATTATTATTATTATTATTATTATTATTATTATTATTATTATTATTATTATTATTATTATTATTATTATTATTATTATTATTATTATTATTATTATTATTATTATTATTATTATTATTATTATTATTATTATTATTATTATTATTATTATTATTATTATTATTATTATTATTATTATTATTATTATTATTATTATTATTATTATTATTATTATTATTATTATTATTATTATTATTATTATTATTATTATTATTATTATTATTATTATTATTATTATTATTATTATTATTATTATTATTATTATTATTATTATTATTATTATTATTATTATTATTATTATTATTATTATTATTATTATTATTATTATTATTATTATTATTATTATTATTATTATTATTATTATTATTATTATTATTATTATTATTATTATTATTATTATTATTATTATTATTATTATTATTATTATTATTATTATTATTATTATTATTATTATTATTATTATTATTATTATTATTATTATTATTATTATTATTATTATTATTATTATTATTATTATTATTATTATTATTATTATTATTATTATTATTATTATTATTATTATTATTATTATTATTATTATTATTATTATTATTATTATTATTATTATTATTATTATTATTATTATTATTATTATTATTATTATTATTATTATTATTATTATTATTATTATTATTATTATTATTATTATTATTATTATTATTATTATTATTATTATTATTATTATTATTATTATTATTATTATTATTATTATTATTATTATTATTATTATTATTATTATTATTATTATTATTATTATTATTATTATTATTATTATTATTATTATTATTATTATTATTATTATTATTATTATTATTATTATTATTATTATTATTATTATTATTATTATTATTATTATTATTATTATTATTATTATTATTATTATTATTATTATTATTATTATTATTATTATTATTATTATTATTATTATTATTATTATTATTATTATTATTATTATTATTATTATTATTATTATTATTATTATTATTATTATTATTATTATTATTATTATTATTATTATTATTATTATTATTATTATTATTATTATTATTATTATTATTATTATTATTATTATTATTATTATTATTATTATTATTATTATTATTATTATTATTATTATTATTATTATTATTATTATTATTATTATTATTATTATTATTATTATTATTATTATTATTATTATTATTATTATTATTATTATTATTATTATTATTATTATTATTATTATTATTATTATTATTATTATTATTATTATTATTATTATTATTATTATTATTATTATTATTATTATTATTATTATTATTATTATTATTATTATTATTATTATTATTATTATTATTATTATTATTATTATTATTATTATTATTATTATTATTATTATTATTATTATTATTATTATTATTATTATTATTATTATTATTATTATTATTATTATTATTATTATTATTATTATTATTATTATTATTATTATTATTATTATTATTATTATTATTATTATTATTATTATTATTATTATTATTATTATTATTATTATTATTATTATTATTATTATTATTATTATTATTATTATTATTATTATTATTATTATTATTATTATTATTATTATTATTATTATTATTATTATTATTATTATTATTATTATTATTATTATTATTATTATTATTATTATTATTATTATTATTATTATTATTATTATTATTATTATTATTATTATTATTATTATTATTATTATTATTATTATTATTATTATTATTATTATTATTATTATTATTATTATTATTATTATTATTATTATTATTATTATTATTATTATTATTATTATTATTATTATTATTATTATTATTATTATTATTATTATTATTATTATTATTATTATTATTATTATTATTATTATTATTATTATTATTATTATTATTATTATTATTATTATTATTATTATTATTATTATTATTATTATTATTATTATTATTATTATTATTATTATTATTATTATTATTATTATTATTATTATTATTATTATTATTATTATTATTATTATTATTATTATTATTATTATTATTATTATTATTATTATTATTATTATTATTATTATTATTATTATTATTATTATTATTATTATTATTATTATTATTATTATTATTATTATTATTATTATTATTATTATTATTATTATTATTATTATTATTATTATTATTATTATTATTATTATTATTATTATTATTATTATTATTATTATTATTATTATTATTATTATTATTATTATTATTATTATTATTATTATTATTATTATTATTATTATTATTATTATTATTATTATTATTATTATTATTATTATTATTATTATTATTATTATTATTATTATTATTATTATTATTATTATTATTATTATTATTATTATTATTATTATTATTATTATTATTATTATTATTATTATTATTATTATTATTATTATTATTATTATTATTATTATTATTATTATTATTATTATTATTATTATTATTATTATTATTATTATTATTATTATTATTATTATTATTATTATTATTATTATTATTATTATTATTATTATTATTATTATTATTATTATTATTATTATTATTATTATTATTATTATTATTATTATTATTATTATTATTATTATTATTATTATTATTATTATTATTATTATTATTATTATTATTATTATTATTATTATTATTATTATTATTATTATTATTATTATTATTATTATTATTATTATTATTATTATTATTATTATTATTATTATTATTATTATTATTATTATTATTATTATTATTATTATTATTATTATTATTATTATTATTATTATTATTATTATTATTATTATTATTATTATTATTATTATTATTATTATTATTATTATTATTATTATTATTATTATTATTATTATTATTATTATTATTATTATTATTATTATTATTATTATTATTATTATTATTATTATTATTATTATTATTATTATTATTATTATTATTATTATTATTATTATTATTATTATTATTATTATTATTATTATTATTATTATTATTATTATTATTATTATTATTATTATTATTATTATTATTATTATTATTATTATTATTATTATTATTATTATTATTATTATTATTATTATTATTATTATTATTATTATTATTATTATTATTATTATTATTATTATTATTATTATTATTATTATTATTATTATTATTATTATTATTATTATTATTATTATTATTATTATTATTATTATTATTATTATTATTATTATTATTATTATTATTATTATTATTATTATTATTATTATTATTATTATTATTATTATTATTATTATTATTATTATTATTATTATTATTATTATTATTATTATTATTATTATTATTATTATTATTATTATTATTATTATTATTATTATTATTATTATTATTATTATTATTATTATTATTATTATTATTATTATTATTATTATTATTATTATTATTATTATTATTATTATTATTATTATTATTATTATTATTATTATTATTATTATTATTATTATTATTATTATTATTATTATTATTATTATTATTATTATTATTATTATTATTATTATTATTATTATTATTATTATTATTATTATTATTATTATTATTATTATTATTATTATTATTATTATTATTATTATTATTATTATTATTATTATTATTATTATTATTATTATTATTATTATTATTATTATTATTATTATTATTATTATTATTATTATTATTATTATTATTATTATTATTATTATTATTATTATTATTATTATTATTATTATTATTATTATTATTATTATTATTATTATTATTATTATTATTATTATTATTATTATTATTATTATTATTATTATTATTATTATTATTATTATTATTATTATTATTATTATTATTATTATTATTATTATTATTATTATTATTATTATTATTATTATTATTATTATTATTATTATTATTATTATTATTATTATTATTATTATTATTATTATTATTATTATTATTATTATTATTATTATTATTATTATTATTATTATTATTATTATTATTATTATTATTATTATTATTATTATTATTATTATTATTATTATTATTATTATTATTATTATTATTATTATTATTATTATTATTATTATTATTATTATTATTATTATTATTATTATTATTATTATTATTATTATTATTATTATTATTATTATTATTATTATTATTATTATTATTATTATTATTATTATTATTATTATTATTATTATTATTATTATTATTATTATTATTATTATTATTATTATTATTATTATTATTATTATTATTATTATTATTATTATTATTATTATTATTATTATTATTATTATTATTATTATTATTATTATTATTATTATTATTATTATTATTATTATTATTATTATTATTATTATTATTATTATTATTATTATTATTATTATTATTATTATTATTATTATTATTATTATTATTATTATTATTATTATTATTATTATTATTATTATTATTATTATTATTATTATTATTATTATTATTATTATTATTATTATTATTATTATTATTATTATTATTATTATTATTATTATTATTATTATTATTATTATTATTATTATTATTATTATTATTATTATTATTATTATTATTATTATTATTATTATTATTATTATTATTATTATTATTATTATTATTATTATTATTATTATTATTATTATTATTATTATTATTATTATTATTATTATTATTATTATTATTATTATTATTATTATTATTATTATTATTATTATTATTATTATTATTATTATTATTATTATTATTATTATTATTATTATTATTATTATTATTATTATTATTATTATTATTATTATTATTATTATTATTATTATTATTATTATTATTATTATTATTATTATTATTATTATTATTATTATTATTATTATTATTATTATTATTATTATTATTATTATTATTATTATTATTATTATTATTAATATGAAAATTATTATTATGATTACTATTATCATTATCATTATGATTATTATTATTGTTATTATAATTATTATTATCAATATTTTTATTAATATAAGGGGGACGCCCACTGTTCGCTACGCTCGCTCATCCCCGTCGTTCACTACGCTCACTCTAATAGCTCGTGCATATCGCTACATATACAGTAGCATTATAAGTAGCGAGGTGTTTTAGTTCAAACTGTAGTAGCAATCTTTTCATCTGACCTAGCACGTCAAAATTCACCTATATTGAATGAGGCCCTATATATTATTATCGAAAACCTGGCGGGTGTGGTTGCGGATCTTAAATTTTTTTCATACAAAGTACTTTTTGTAAACATTCTTTCATCTCCTTCCAAATGACCTTGGTTTTGTGTTTCAGAAATATAGGCACGCAATCGATCAAATGAGCTATCTCTACTGGCTACAACATGCAATTGGCGGTGAGAAAATACCGGTGTTTTGATTAAGATTCCTACTTTTGGTACGTTTTCCCTGGGATTTATTAATTGTCATAGCAAAAGCCAGAATGATGGGAAATTGAGTTTTTTGTAAGAAAAAGAAAACGAAAAAGACAGAAGTGTATATTTAAGCTGTATTTGTGGTGTATAAATACTTATGTTCCGCAAAACTCCAGCTAAAATTTCACAATCCAAAAAATTTTTTTGCATTTGAACTAAATGAATAGGTTTAATTCATTCATAGGTTTAATTTTAATTCATTTATCAAGCAAGTCATGTCGAATAAGTCGTTACTCAAATAACGAATAAGTAAAAGTATTCAATTTGGTTTTGGAAATAAATTTGTGGGATCGGGAACCCACTTACGTGAGCTGAGTTTAAAAATTCTACTGGAAAATTATTTTGCTCTCTATAATCATCACACAAGATGTTATTGGAACTCACATATATTTGTTCCTCTCCGGACAGTCTCTCAAAAATTTCTACATGGATGAAAGTGCGGTCTTAATATTTGGGTGCTAATACAACCGAAATGAGAATATCGTTAGACTTAATGGTTTCAGATACATTGCCAGATACATTGCCGTATCTGCAATCACGAAGTTGCTGCTAACTAAATGGGAAGGAATAACAATAAAATCTTGCCTATAATCTGGAAATATGGGTAAAGATCATTACCAAGAGATTTAAAAATTTCAACGAATTCAATCTCATGAAGTTAAGCCCTCATGTTTTCGGTAAAAGTCATTTTGTGGAATTTTGAAAATTCGAACCATGAAATAAGGCAATTCTCAATAAGTGGTACGCATGTACCGTGAGATTTAACTGCCAATATTCGTCACAAATCTCCACAGAGTAAAATAGTCTGACCTCCGAAAAGTTTAGTTGAAGTACCGAATGAATCGTTTAAAAAATGGTTAATTAATTTGAGAGCATTAAGCGGGCACATTGAAATTTCATCTGCAATAGTGATTGATGCAGACTTTATGAACTATGCTTGGCCACTGTTTGCAGAGAGCGTTGATACGGAATTCTACAAAACCGCTATAGGTATTTTGAAAACGTTGTGAAATGTTCGACCTGAATTAAAAGAGTGGATGCAATACCACTGAAACTGCACTGAATACATTGGACATCCATAAAATTCAATTTATGAGTAATTGCAGTTTGTTCAAAAGTCTTACCAGAACCAGCATGAGCTGTAAGACAAAAAATTTTGCAACCGTAATACTGATAATATTTTAAAATTTACTGTAAAACTAAATCAATATGGGATCGCTGCACTTTCGAGCTATTCGTCAAAAATTGTTTGTTCTCTTTCTAAATCTGCACTTACAGCTGTTATAAAAGTTGATAAAGATTGAGGTACTGGAAGGTCCAGCTGTTCATAGGACAAATTATTACTGAACAAAATTTCCTCAATAGCTAATAAAGCACGATTGTATGAACCATTTTTTGAAAAATTTCTTAAAACACATTTACACATGAAAATTTGGAATTCGTTCCACAAATCTACAGCATTTGTAGGAACGTTCATACCACACATAGGATATGGCAAATAACTCTCTTAACTGCTGAGAGGACTAACAATTTTTTACTTCTCATAAATATTCACGCCACTCTCCATAATTTTATGCGATACCTCCAGCACATGCAGCAGCTGGAGTAGAGAATGGAGTAAATAATGTTCCCAACAGTACCCAAAATCTGGAATAAATAATATTCCCAAAAGTACCCAAATACTGATGCGCCGTTAATATGTGAGCACCATTAAGGTAATTTTTCGTTTCTGTTTGTTTTTAAGTTTTGAAATAATACTTTAACTTAAATATTGTTTTGCAGCATTTTTCCTACTGCCTTTAGAGTATGCAATCATGCACAGACAACGTTTGACCAGAGACCAACGATTCATGGCCATAGGGCTCCTTGAAGGAGGAGTACGTCAAATCGATGGAGCCAGGCAGCTGAACGTCGCTCAGGGTGTCATGTCGCGTCTTTATGCGCGTTATCACCATCATAATGATGTTTCCTAACGACCCAGAGTACGTGGGCGCATAACAACTTCGATTCAAGATCGTTTTGTTCGATTGAATGCCAGAAGACAGCTGCAAATCATGCTGCAGGATGTGCACCAAGTGCATGTTTCGGCCCAAACTTTGCGAAACAGACTGCATGAAGTCAACCTGCATTCCAGAAGGCCTTTGAGGGTTCAGGCATTGACCCGAGGGAATCGCGGAGCCCGGAACCGCCAATGTATTGTTCACAGATGAGTCTCGCTTTGGGTTGCACCCGGATTCCGGAAGAATTTGCACTTGGTGAAGACCTGGAAACGCGGAACGGCTCAGAAATGCTCAGATGGTGCATTCCTATCAATGTCGAACATTCATGGTCTGGGGAGGCATCAGAATTGGCGGAAGAACTGATCTCGTTCTTGTGGAAGATTAATCATTTACGGGTAGGTTATACCGCGATTTGATAGTAGAACCAATTGTTGTGCCATATGCAAGAACTGTAGGATCAGGGTTCATTCTGATGCAGGATAACGCCAGTCCACATTTGGCAGGAGTAGTGATAGGTTGTATACAGGAGAACAACATTAATGTTTTACCGTGGCCTACCCAATCTCCCGACCTCAATCCGATTGAGCATATGAGGGACATCCTTCAGCGCAGCGTTTCGAACATTGGGATGCTTATAGATACACGGGAAAATTTGTTAGAATCCCTTAGAGAAGCCTGGTTCGCGATACCTCAATCGGCCATTGATAACTTAATACAGAGTATGCCACGAGGATGCCAGGCGATTTTAAATGCAAGAGGAGGGCATACTGATTATTAGAATCAATTTTCATAAATTAAAAATTAATTGAAATTTAATTTTAATTCATTCTAATTCACAAATGAATTTATAAATTTTTACGTTGTTTAGTTTTATTCAAAAAAAAAAATTATTAAAGGAATTCAACAAATTTGAAGTTAACAGAAAATAAAAAGAAAAATGAAGGTGTGAAAATTAAAAAAAAACAAATTATCCCTGCTTAACTTGTTTAGGTGGCATTTCTTTCATTTCCGGATATACTTCTTGATGAAGGTCATCCCTTCCAACTGTTTTCTCTCTTCAACCTATGGTAGGACTTGAATACCCCTTGATGACCACCTAGTGGTGCGTCAAGAAAATCTCGCGGTATGCTTTTCCCGTTGGGGTGTTTTGTTTGGTGATGTAGCCTCGGGGCGTTAACTCGTTGGTGGAACTTCCACTTCTATTCCTTCCAATTTTCCCCGATTCCGATTGTATGAGGTGTCATACAAGTAAGGGGAAAGGGTTTCTTATGACTCGTAACAACATAACAATCATTTGAATGTGTGTCATTCATGAATGAAATTTTCACACCTATATTCACACCAGCGCGAAAATTTTGGTTTTCTGGGTAAAGGGCGGAAAGTTTTCCGTGTGTTAGTGGTTTGAATTAATTATGATAAATATACATGCAAATTTTATTTTGATAAGAAAATTTAAAAACACATTTCGTGCATATATTTTGAAAAAACGCGAGATTTTCGTAGTTTCTTTAATTATATATATCATTAAACGTTATTGCTATTATTTATAAACTTCAATAGGCATTAGTTTTCCTCAAATTTAGGAAATATTTGACATTGATATTAAAAATAAAACAATAGTATATATTAGACACTTTTTTGGAAAACTTTGATTTTGTTTGTATTAGTTGCATTAAAATATGTATGTTTTATCGATGTTTGTTCAATTTTAGTTTAAAGTTTTTAATTTTATCATGATTATTGTGATAGACCATTTTAAGTGATTAATTCAATGAGTTTGTATTATTTGGCTTTACTGCCTTATTAAAACTAGGTGGACGCTCTGACTGACCGTCAAGTTACACCCATATTGAATTACGCCCTAAAAAGAAGACTACGAAGAATCTTGCGCATGCGCTTACGGATTTTAAAAAATCTTAAAATTTGCTAACCAAAAATACTTTTTGTAAAAATTCTTTCATCTCCGACCAAATGACCTTGGTTTTGTGTTTCAGAATTATAGACACGCAATCACTCAAACGATCTTACACTACTGGCTACAACACATACAATCGATGGAGAGAAAATACAGGTTTTTGAGTTAGATTCCTATTTTTTAAATGTTTGCCCCAGAGATTTATTAATTTTGATCGCAAAAGCCAGAATGACCGGAAATTGAGATCTTTGAATTTAACAGGCAGAAGTGTTCCTAAATAATTAAGATGTATTTGTGTTGCCAAAATACGTATGTTTCGAACAACTCCTGTTAAAATCTCACAACCTAAACAATTATTATGCATTTGCACTAAACACATACGTGTGCCCTTCACCAAGCCATGACCTGTACTCAAATGACGAAAAAGGTAAAGTATGCAATTTGGTTTTAATATTAATTTCTGAGGACGGGAGCGTACTTACATCGAGTGAGTTTAAAAATTCTATTTGAAAATTATTTTACTCTCAATAATAATCACTCAAGATTTTATCGGAACTCAATTATATTCATTCCTCTCCGGACAGACTATTAAGAATTTCTGCATTGAAGAAATTGCGGTCTTGATATTTGGATGCTAATACAACCAAATTAAGAATATCTTTACACTGAATGGTTTAAGATACATTAACATAAATATTTGCACTAACGGAGTTGCTGCTTACTAAATGAGAAGAAACTTCAATAGCATCTTGCCCTAAAACTTTAAATGTGGGTAAAGTTCCGTTACCAAGGGATTTAAGAAATTCAACGAATTCAATTTCATGAAGTAAAGCGCTCAGGGTCAGAGTTATTTTGTGCAATTTTGAAAAGTCGGACCATGAAGGCATTTCTCAATAAGTGAAACACGTGCACCATCATGTACAACTGGGAATGTTCGTCGCCACATAGTGTAAGGATCACCCTTTTACTTAATGGAATAATCATCCTGTTAAAAATTAGCAAAGATACTTTAGTACGATCAAATTTAGCATAGGAACATTATAACATTATACATTAGCACAGACACAAAGATTATACATTATAACAAGTTAGTGAAGACAGTTACTAGAATATGCAAAAGAACAGAAATTTACATAATGCACTTACCACAGTTGCACAATATACATAGAACCAATGAAAGAATGATGAAATCAATTCTTCATCAATTTTGGTTCTCATGGGAACTTAATTCCCATGAGGTTATTAAACTTAAGTTCAACCTGTGTAAACTATTATAAATAGCATAATGATAATTGAATAAAGTCAGTTATTGTCTTAACATTGAAGAGGAGAATTCTCATTTTTGATAATCACAGAGCACTGATTGGTGCTCTTCATTATCTTACATATCTCACGTTAATATTGGTCGGTGCTTCAGACGAGCACTTCAACATGGTGAGCATTTAAATCTCCGATTTTCACATATTTGCAGTTAAGAATATACGAGTATATAAACATTACATTAGTAAAATAGTCTTCCCTCCAAAAATTTAGTTCAAGTACCGAATAAATCGTTTGAGAGCACATTGAAATTTCATCTGTGATAATGAAAGATGCAGGCGGACAGTGGATCATATGTTTCTTAACTTAATTAAGATGTTTTGGGTTAACTGAAATATATCTGAAATTTCCGCAAATCTAAAAACAATCATGTGCATTAACGCATCATCCCCAGCTTTCTAGGTAATTCTCGTAGGGACAGTTAAACGCATTTGTTTTGTCCTTTTAGGCGTTGCTTTATTCGGTAAAGGATCATTCATTGTGGATTCGGTGTGAGATGATGGTGGGACTGGCTTATTAAACGATAACGAATTACCTGAACCCTTTTCAAATCTACTCTCCATTCCCACTACTTCACGATACTCAACAATGTGCTTTTCTTTTAAATTACTTATTAATGTAGAAGTGTTTCCTGTAATAACAGCCACATAATTTACATTTGACTTTGTTGTAATCACTTTTTTTGGGAAAGAACTCCCACGCAACGCTCTTTTTTTCAAATCGTTCAAACTTTAATTCATTTTGAATTTAAACCACTACTGTCAATATTTAACTTGTTCACCAGTTTCGAGACAACTCACTAACAAATAATCCTTAATGCCCTAATGCTAAAGAATTACCCTGCCTCTCTGTTTATTTTATTTAATTACGGATTGTGACAACACTTTTCCTAGTCATAATATCCTTCGTAAACTGATAACGCGTTCCTTATGTCGGTATATCCTTTGTTTCCGACGAAGTGATAATGCATTTCCAAGACTAAGTCGCATTATCCTTAATTTCATTTTCTTTGTTTATGTTTAAGTGTTCTTAAAAATACTCTAAATAATATCTAACAAACGTCCCAACTAAAGCTATGAATATTTCAATCTATCACCCAGCATGTGATTAAAAAAAAATCCACTAAAAGACAAAAAAAATGAACATGCTTAGCTCACATCCCTGAATTGTAAACCTACTCGTATCAAATTACAGTTCAAATCGAGTGGTTTTTAGAAATAGAGTTGTATGTTTAAATGTTAATCATACGACTCGAGTCGTTTTGTGGAATCGAGTTGTGTGCTTAGGGCGTGTGCGAAACCATGCTTGTTCTAAATCTAAATCTAATTCATTGGAATTTCACTGAAATCGTTCCAATGAGTTTCCAATTAATTAGACATGCCGTGAGAATTGGTTTGATTGGCTGAATATTGACATTTGAAATTAAAGTAGAAGCAGTTGAAGTGAAAAATTTGTTAACGTTTAAATTTAAAATTAATGGGCAATTTAAGATTAAAATGAAGTGTAATTTGGCTTACCATGGATGATGAAGTTGTGCCACTATTTCTATTTATACTGGAGATGTGCCATGTTGCTAAAGCTACGAGACTCTCGAGTAAATTAATCAAATATTAGATTATTATGATGCATTTTTATAATATTTTCAGCCTTCGACATATTGTATTAATGGATATTCTTCTTCGGTTTTCAAAACTCTCATTTATAAAAATCACGACGTTATTAAAAAGCATTTACGGGTTACATGGAACGCAATCCATAAGCTGTCTCTATTGATACCTCAAAAGCACCACGGATGGAGTATTATATTTGAAGTGACGGTTTTCTTGTTTTGGATTGCGTGTGGCACTAGCTACCGCGTAACGTCTGAAGTTTTTCATGAGATGTTAGACGAACTTTGGTTACTACTTCCTCGCGTCATTAAATATCCAACACCGCAAAAATATGGTGAAATTGGTGGAGGTTTCAATCTACGTGCGCAAGCAAATATATTCACTAATGCTGTTGGAGCAATTGATGGGACCTACATAAACATTTCGGTCCCTCTGATATTGCGAGATCAGTATATAAATAGGAAGCTGAACACTTCTATTCAACCACAAGCCGTTCGTGGCAGTGATGGTAAATTTAACAATATCTACACTGGGTGGCCAGGCTCAGTGCACGACCAGAGAGTGTTACGTAATAGCCCGTTGTATAAAAATGGTATTTTCCCTCCTCGTGGGTATTTTTTATAAGGTGTTAGGTAAGGAATGAATGACGATGTTGGAGCCTTAAATATGAGAAATTCACTAGCACAAGAGCTCCTTACAGAGCAAGAAATCTAATAAAAACATAGATTTTCAATTTAAAAACATTTATTATGAATCATATGATGAATCTTAGACTACATTGAATTTTTCGCGCATATATAGTATGTATATTTCAAATAAAGACGCGATTTAACGTATTTTTTTATATGTTTTAAGTTCGCCTTTTTCTAAAAGACTTGATTTTCTTTTAGATTAGGTTGAGGGACTTAAGTTTCTGGATGCACTTCTTTTTCCTCTGGATCCACTTGTTCCTGGAACATCAACATTCTCCATAGAGACTACAATATATTTGTTGAAATGAGATGTGGGATGCGCTGTCCTCGAAGTCTGTCACTTCCTCAATTTCTATAGGAGCAGGTTTTCCCCCAACAGTAGAGTAGACAACTAATGTTGAGTTCATGTTGTGTTTTGAGGACATGAACTTATCCATTTCTTCGTAAAACGGCCACGTTTTTGGCAATTCTGCACCGTCCTCTGTGCTAACCCCAGTTGGGGGTTCCTTAATTTGCTAGAAGAAAACTTTATCAGATCAGAAACAATTTTTTCATCAAAAATAAACTCACTTTATATTTGGCGACTAAATTCTGCCATTTTTTTTTTTAATTTTGTCCAGTGGTCTTTTTAGGCCGGCGTCCAGAGCAACATGACTGAAAGAAATCATTGATAGACTAAATTTATGTTATTTTTGTCCCTTCACCACTTACGTCCACGTATCCTTTGGATCACTGATTTTATTTGTGAAAATGCTAACTAGTTCAATCCGTGCTCGAATTAGTCTGAACGTTTCTTCATCTGACCCTAAAAATAAAAATCACTTAAGAATTTATAATTTATCCCTCATGTTGATTATACTTACACTTGTCGTACACCGATGGTCTTTTACTCATTTTTACAGAGAAGTTGAGAATATGAATTAAAATTATATTAAAGAAAATTAAATGATTAAATTTGATGGTATCTAGAAAGGCTGACAAATTGCTGGGTATCTTCAATGTCGCTGATTGTCCTTAGACTGGTTTGTTGATGGTTCGCGCGCACGTATATAGGAACTTTGAATCAGAAAAATTTCAAAACATAGATGGGAGGGATGAAATATATCAAAACATCCTTCCTTGGATCCGGACAAGGTTTAACCAGCTGAATAATCAACAAAGTGTTAGCGCCTCGAATCCTTTTCTAATTTCATCATGACCGATGAACAACCGATGACGTATCCTCACGCCTCCTCACTTTGGTTTTCTTTATAATTTTTCATTTATTTTCTCACAAAATTCAAAACAAAAACATATATTCTATGAGCAAACAGCTAGCTAAACAAACAAAGTTGCATCGCCAAGAACTCCTCTCCTAGTTTCATCATAACCGATAAGCAAAAAACAAAACCAAACTATTTAAAGTCTATAGTCATGTTATGTAATTTATTCAATAATTTCTATAAAAATATCTTAAGTTCAGTTGAATTTGCCGCAAATGCTAAGATTCAAAAGACGTACACAAAATTTAGCCTCTTGGAAACTAGATCAGCATGCTCGGAAAATCACTAAATGGGGAAGCACTAGAATAAGCCAATTCAGCCAGCTAATTCAGCTCTATTTAGATCGTTTCACACACGCCCTTAAAATCTTTACTCAACTCGATTCCACCCTACGAAGAAATAAGTAAGGAAACGAAAATGTGAACATGCACAGTATCTGCATGTGAGGCAAAATCCCTTCCTCGGCCGTTCTACTCACCTCCCTTCGATAAAGTATAAAGTTGTTTGGGACAATCATGTCTCACAAAAAATTTACACCCCAATGGTTCTCGACAGTTGCGTATTGAAATTTTTACGAAAATTATAAGTTTAAGAGTAAAAATTGCCAGGGCTTTGAGTGAAACAGATATCAAATTTATTAATAATGTAATTAGTGTGAGTGTCATTGTTATATTTGCTAAACAATATATTATATTATAAAATAAAGTGTGCGTTACCACTTGGAAAATGAATTCATTGAATTCGGGGAAAGGGGCATCGTTATAAACGTGTAATTGTTTTTAGAACTACACTCCATGTGTAAAGAAAAAATTTAACATAAATTATGTAAGCGCTATTGTCTAAAATGTGAATTATTTAAAAATAAATTTGCGAAGTGGACGAATCGAAAAATTTTACGGCCATGTTTTTTTTTTTGATTTTGAAACCAATACAAAGCCTAAGAAACCAATCCTCATATACCAAATTTGCATAATTTGCCTCACTTTTGATATTTATTTTCGTTTCCTTTTTTATATCTTCGCAGATTCCACCAGCCCCCACGAGTCGTATGAACATATCAATCAATTTCTAAATCTAAATCGAGTTGACTCATCATATCGAGTCAATTATGAAGATCGTCGAACGATTCAAATTTACTCGCCTCGATTCCAGCAGACCACTCGAGTCGTATGTGTCGCGGAATCGTTTTTGTGAAACTCGAGTCAACTGAGCTTGTGTGCTAATCGACGGCACTTTCATACAACTGACATTTTGAATAGCATTATATCAAAGTCACATTTTCGAAAGGTTCTTGTCTCCGAAAATGCCAACTTTATATTGGCACTTTACATTGAATTAATAGACCAGGAATGGCCCTAACGTATTCATATAGAATACGTGAGTGACGCTCTCTTTGAAAGAACAAAAGTGTGCGTTATCACTCAAACACTAATGTAAAGTGTGGTACAGCTAGTCAAATTTTCTCACCTATTGGGAAAATTCTAGTGTGAGTGCCTCATCGTTATGTGTATTGGTGAGTATTTCCCATGTGTTTTCAGTTTTTCCTTGTATTGTTGTGGTACAGCTAGTCAAATCATTAGTATTTGTGTGGAACAGCTATGCAAATTACCATTTTCATCAATAGCCATATAAGTGTCGCTATCGTGTTGGTTTTTATTTATGTAATTCACGCTTCTTATTGGTTTAGGCGTCGAGTATTCGTGCGAAAAATACATTGGAATTCATGATGTAGGGATAGTAAATAAAGTGCAAACTTTACTAATGGTAAATTTGTAGTTGTGCGTTGCAAATTTTCACAATTTTATTTATAAAATTTGTGCGATCTGGTGAACAATTTTAATTAAATAGTGTTGATTTTAAATAAATAGTTTGTTATTTTAGGTTGTATAGTATACTATTATATTAGCAAGGTGAGATAAGTATGTTCAAATGGCCATTATACATTCTAAATTGTGTTTTTTTTAGAATGAAGTGTTGCATTACAAGCTGCGGGAATAATCACCGAAATAGCAGAAATGGAGTATCTTTTCATAGGTAAGTTTTGCGTTATGATGCAAAATGTTCAATATTTGGGTAAAAAAGTAAATATGCAGTAATTTGAGGGTTTTTTTTATAAATGTTTACTTCATATTTACAATTTCGCCGGTCAAGTTTGTTGTTTACTCGAGAAACAATTTTTGTGCAATCGAAGACCAGTGTAGTAGATGTTAAGGGGTAAGTGTCAATACAAAAATTAAATTTCGATTAACAATGCGAATCCCCATTTCATTAAGTTTATTTAATTTAATTTTACATTCGCAGGCTTCCCGCTGATTATGTCCGCAGGACTTGCTGGATTGAATCTCTTGGTCTTTCGAATATGAAATTGACCAAGAGTTCATTCGTGTGCTCGGCTCACTTCACAGCAAGTGATTTTATACAAATTGGTTGCAAAAGGAACTTGTCTGATGCTGCAGTTCCTCGAATAACCGTAATTTTTTCATACTTTTTATCAGAATTTAATTAATCAAATCTTTTAGATAATTGTGCCAGTTGTAAATTCATCTGTGCATATGGACAACGGAAGCAGGGCAGATGAAAGTATGACCAAATATGACGAAATTGTAACGAACACTTTCTTTTGGATAAAAGTATTTTACTTATTTATTCCTTTCTTGTTTTAGGTGATTCCCCAACAAATAGACCCCTCTTACAGTATGGCCGAAGATGACGAAATTGTAAGGAAAACTTTCTTTTGGATAAAAGTATTTTACTTATTTATTCCTTTCTTGTTTTAGGTGATTCCCCAACAAATAGACCCCTCTTACAGTATGGCCGAAGATGACGAAATTGTAAGGAAAACTTTCTTTTGGATAAAAGTATTTTACTTATTTATTCCTTTCTTGTTTTAGGTGATTCCCCAACAAATAGACCCCTCTTACAGTATGGCCGAAGATGACGAAATTGTAAGGAAAACTTTCTTTTGGATAAAAGTATTTTACTTATTTATTCCTTTCTTGTTTTAGGTGATTCCCCAACAAATAGACCCCTCTTACAGTATGGCCGAAGATGACGAAATTGTAAGGAAAACTTTCTTTTGGATAAAAGTATTTTACTTATTTATTCCTTTCTTGTTTTAGGTGATTCCCCAACAAATAGACCCCTCTTACAGTATGGCCGAAGATGACGAAATTGTAAGGAAAACTTTCTTTTGGATAAAAGTATTTTACTTATTTATTCCTTTCTTGTTTTAGGTGATTCCCCAACAGATAGACCTCGGACAAAATACTCACACATTCATTGACCAGCCAGCAAATGAACATTTGAAAATTCTAGAGCAACAAGAACATGTAGGCACTCTTTATTGTAAATTCTAGAATAGAACTAATACCTTGCTTTATTTAGATATATTCCTCAATGCTATCAGCTATAGGTAATGAAAAGGCAACTGCGAATTGTTTCATGGATTCTAGTGATCCAGGCCTATGTGTCGCAGTAAGTATAGTAATTTACTCTTTCTATATGTTTATTTGTGTATATGTCAATATAATATAATGAAAAAAATTGTAATAATGGAGTCTTGATAGTGCTTGTCACATTAAGTGATGCGAAGCCAATCATAGCTCTTTTGCGCATTAAGCAAGAATAAAAATATCCAAATGTAATATGTGTTTTCCAATTTAAAACGTTTCAGCTGTCAAATAAATGTGGTAAAATTTTCAAGTATTTAGAATGTAGACTGTTTTGTTTGTAAAAAGTTGTAGGATTGAAGTTTCAGTGTTTCGTCTTTGAATTGTCCTCGGGGTTTTATGATCACGTTGTTGGAGATTTTACAGAAAGTGTTTCATTTGAATGTAGAATTTACGCCGAAAACTCTTTGAAGAACAAAGGACTTCTCATCGTCTTAGGTTAAAGGTAGCTCTCCTACAAAAGAAATTGTCAGAGAAGTCCAAAATTATCAAAACATTGAAACAAAAAACCAGACGCAGTTGCCGGAAAATTAATACCATCGACCAATTGTACAAGTCACTACGGGAAAAGAATTTAATTTGTCAAAGTGTGCAAGGCGTGTTGGAAAAAGTGGGTGGCCCAAGTAAGGATCTAATACAACGGCAGATATTTAAGGTCGAGTCAAGATTACTGCCCAAGGGCTTCAGCTCCCAAATTAAGGCATTCGCTCTTAATTTGAATTTCTTATCTCCTCGGGCATATGAATACGTCAGAACAACATTTACAAATTGCTTGCCCAACAACAGGACCCTTAGAAAGTGGTATCAAAAAATTGGATGCAGTCCTGGCGTCACAAAAGAGTCAATTTCTGCAATAAGGAAGGTTGTCGAAAATACTCAGGGAAAAATTATAGTTAATCTTGTTTTTGATGAAATGAGTATTAGGCAACATATTGATTGGGATGGGGAAAATTCACATGGTTTTGTTGATGTTGGTGATGGTGGCAAAAGTAACATTATAGCAACGCAAATACTTGTTTACTTAGCTGTTTGTATAAACCAATCATGGAAGATTCCCTTGGGATATTTCCCCATTGCGTCAATGAATGCCGAGCAGAAAACGAACATAACAAAGCTCTTTTTGAAAACTTTGACAGATTGCGGCGTAGAGGTGGTTGGAGTGACTTTTGACGGTGCAGCTACAAATTTAACTGTCTCTAAACAACTTGGTTCAGACGTTAGAGACACCCATGGGAGGGGGTACATCAAAGTAAATCAGAGTCTGGACAAACTCATTCTTCACCCGGACCCTTGTCATATGGTTAAGCTTGTGAGAAATGCTTTAGGGGAGTTAAAAGTATTTATGGACGGCGATGGCAGGCTAATCAAATGGCAATATTTGACACTCTTACAAGACCTACAAGAAAAAGAAGAGTTGCATTTAGCCAACAAATTGAGAAAAGCTCACATTTACTTCCACAATCAGAAGATGAAAGTGAGGTTGGCTGTCCAGACTCTGAGTAGGTCGGTGGCTGATAGCTTGGACTTTTGCCGTGAAGTTTTACGCTTAGAAGATTTTGCTGGGAGTGAGGGGACGGCAAATTTTATCCGAATATTCAATGATATCTTTGACATTTTAAATAGTCGGCAATTACAGGGGTCTGAATCAGAAAAGAAAGCACTTTGTGCAAGTAACGCTTCTGAAGTTATTGAATATTCGGATGCGGCAATCAATTACATCACCCAATTGAAACTGACAACAGACGTGCCTTTGGTAAACTCAAGAAGAAATGTGGGATTCTTGGGGCTCATACGCTGCTTGAGAAACGTCCGATATTTATACCGTAGGTTCATCAAAACGGGGAAACTGATTTTCATTCCGCTGTATAAGCTCAATCAAGATCATATTGAGCTCTTCTTTGCTTCGATCCGTCTAGGTTTGGGAAATAACAACAACCCATCCGTAAAGCAGTTTGCATCAGTATACAAGAAACTAATTTTTCGATGTCAACTAAGAGAGGGAGGAATGGGGAATTGCCTTCCCTTAGAGCAGATTTCTTTACTGAACATCGGGAATGTTGACCCCACACGAGAAATTAATGCAACTGCTTCCCGATCAGCTATGGTCGAGTCCTGCCAAGAAGAGGACTTTTCGCAAATTGATACGCAATTTTTGGACGATCATAGCTACGTTTCCATTCCATCGGAACTGACGGAATATGCGAAGCATGTAGTAGTCTACATTGCAGGCTTTGTCGTGTTTAAAATATGCAAAGTCTTAAGATGTTGCATTTGTGTTGAAGCTGTGCAAGGCAACTCTTATTCTATATCTCTTATTAGTTATAAGACCAGAGGTTTTCTAAAAAATCCATCAAAGAGTGTAGTAGCAATTTGTCAACAAGTTGAAAAGGAGATAAGAATAGCCAACCGCCTTTCCAATGAAAACGTCTTGGATAAATCAGTACACAACAAAATATCTGCAGCGGTCCAAAAGTACTTCATGGGGAAAGATTTATTTGAAGAATATAAACATCACATGCATACCACTATCCACCACAGCCGTCTGCTAAAATTAATAGTCCAAAAATTCCTGCGCACACGGTTTTATTTCCTCGCCAAAAAACGGTCAGAAAAAATTACACTTCGGCCAAAACTAACAAAAGCTATTCAAAATATGGGAATGTAGTTCTAAGAACCAAAGTGGTAAATATACAAAAGAGTCATACAGAGAGATAAATAAATAAAAAGTCCAACCATCTCCGTAATTCTGCCGAAGCCGGTCCCAAGCCCGGTTAAAAAAAGAAGAGGGCGTTGATGATAAATTTTGAACATATTTAAACGCACATATTTAAAACTAAAATTTTGTATTATTTTGTTTATGAAATTAGATATGTTGGCAAAAAGGCCGGAGCAAAATTTTTATGAATAAATCAAATTTAAAAAAAGCGCGCTCAATATAAAAATAATGCCCCTCTGATTTGCTACGCCTTTGAAATTACAACTACATATAAGCGTACTAACACTATTAAACAAAATTTGCATATTTTGCTTCGACTTTTCTGTTTATGGGCCATTCCTGGTCTATTAATTCAATGGCACTTTATTGTTCCGTTCAGGGATAGTTTCAAAACAAAACGGAAACGTCATATGAATGCAGGAAAGACGTAAGTATTTTAATATATTCTTGAAGTAATATAAGTTAATAGTTTTTTTTCAGTTTTAGTAACAAACGAAGGTATCAAATGTCAAAAAAGTTCGAACTTCAATTCAAAATGTCGTTCGAAAGGTTATGCCGTCGATTAGCACACAGTCTGAGTTTATTAAAGCGGCAACTCGAGTTAACTCGCTGCCAGTAAAGCTCGACTCGCCCATCGTTAATATGTCGGCATTTGCCACTCACATTATTATTGGCATAACATAGATGATAGGTTTGATTGAAAAGAATGCTTGTATTTGGCATACATGGTAGGTTATTCACTCGAACGTATGATCTGTTCCAATAATAATGTGTGATAAGTAATGTTAATGGCAAATGCAGCCATATGTTCAATGTTTTAATGCTTTCCTGGAGGAATGCAATTATACGTTAATTGTTTTGGTTCGTGTCCCCAATAAAAGATTGATTCATTTGGTTTGATTTTTGACAAACTTGGCAGGGGCCATTAATTGCGGACATAAACCAAAATATCATCACATGATTGCATATTTCCGGGCAAAAAGCAAAACAATCCCACACGTACATTCTTCCCCACAGCATTATCTACGCTATACGTGTACTCAATTCACACATACCTTACATTGGACTTTTCATTTCAACACGAAATTACACTAGTTTATAAGTAAATTTTAAAGTAAATTTAATAAAAATAAAAGTACTTTCTTAATATTATGATCATTGATTTTCTTTACCTCTTCATTGTCGTATCTTAACCTTCTTTACTAATTCAATATGTTCACTAATGTGTCTTAACTAATTTTTTTCCATTGATGACTAATTGTCTTAACTGATCTTTATTTAATTAGTTGTCCTTACTAATCTTTTATTAAATTGTCCATGCTAATTGCCTATGTCTATACTTTGTCAAAAATTGCAAGGTGACCTTAAAGGTTGATACTGAACTGTTCGTAAGATTATTGTGTGGATATTTGCCCCAAATAATTGATATGGTTGCGGCCTCGAGCTGGCAGCGTTTTCTATGGCTGACGTATGACTTTAGTTACCAGAGGCTCTAGCGTATTATAGACGTCTTGGCGGATATAGAACTTATAATTCACGTTTATTACCCCCATCTTGAAGCAATGTAGGTCTACATTCTCTTTTTCAGCTTTTAACCCATCTCCCTCAATAGTGTACCGCACGTCTAATGTTAAGCGTAATTTAAGATGCTCTTTGGAGTAGGTTTGCCCTCAATGTCGAATATATATTTTCCAATGTATCACTTGCTCCTGCCTGTACTACCTCGAGTGTTAGTCGAGTAGCGTTGGTAATAGCCTGGTGAATATCATTTTGTCCGGTGCTTCGGTGAGAGTTTCATATCGCAGGCGTGCACTGTTTATGAATTCGTTGACTTTACCCTGCTTACACGGACTATCATCTCCTACCAGAATTGGTACGTTGTTGTACAATACATTGTTTACTAGTTGTATGCTAGCCATCTCTCTTTAACTTCAATGGTATCTTGGTGGTGAGTGATATCATGGCTGCTTGTCACTTCACTATCAAGATTCCCTTTAATTCCCTTTAATTAGTTGCTGAGTGTTTTTATTACCGCTGTTGCTTCCTGGATCGGAGTATACCTTAATATATTGCCTCCCGTGACTAAGTTCCACTATCTCAGGTCTTTGAGGTCTCTGAAGATCTTGGCCGTTCTTCACAGGTGTTACGTGATATTCTGGTTGCATGTGTCCGTCTTCCTGTTCTTCCATTCAGATTGCTCCATTCCCGTTGTTCTTCTCGTTGGTGTTTCCAAGCTCCTTCGGCCGTACTGGGTCTGGTGAAATAACTGGCTCGTGTTCGTAGTGTTTCAAATTCTCTTCATTTTGACATTTTTCCGTTTGTAGTAGGTCCGTTTTCTGCCTGTTAGGCGATTCTTTTCCGTTTGAGTTGAACAATTCGTCGTCAGCATTGTCCTCGTCGGTGGACGTAGAAATGAAGGTAGGTACTTCTGGATTTCCTGGTAGTTCAGTGTCCAGTGTGAACGAGTCGATCCTTTCTACAAACCATCTTAAGCTTTTGTTTAACGGGATTTGAGGCGTAGACTATGCCATATATCACCTAACACGTTGGTTGTTTTATAGCATCATTATTACCTTATTAATAACAATTATAATTATATTATTAGTAAAGTTTGTTTTATTTTTCTTCTTTCTCTCTTTGTTTATTCCTTTCCTGTTTGCTTTTCTTTCCTCATTCTTTTTCCCGACTGCGCGAAGCAAAAGAGGGTTATGTGTTTATCAGTCTATGTATGTGAGTTTGTTCCTTTCTGGCTCTCTAGAGACCAAACGCGTGGATGATTTCGATGGTTTTTACGTCTATTGATTTGTCTTCATCTTGCGAGTGTCACTGAAGATATTATATCGATCAAAATTCAATATGGCGACTACTAGTCAGCCTATGTATGTGAGTTTGTTCCTTTGTGGCGCTCTAGAGACCAAACGCGTGGGCCGATTTCGATGGATTTTACGTCTATTGATTTGTTCGAATAATGAATAATCATTTTGACCTAAAAAGGAAAAAAATAAAAAATCCGACTACGCAAAAAATGTATTTTAAATATAAACTAAAAAGAAAATTACGTCTAATCGTCCAACTAAAAAGTGTAAAATAAAAAAATTAATTTAAAAAATTAAAAAACCCGACTACGCAAAAAATTTATTTTAAATATAATCTAAAAAGAAAAAAACAAGTCCATTAATCTAGAATTCTATTAAGAAATATTAAAAAATTACACCATTTAAATAATTTCATGGTGAATATATACATAAAACAAATAATAATTTCTAATGCAGAAGTTAGCGACTCAGATCGTAATGCGTATGTTCCTCTTCGTTGTTGGCAGCGGTTGTGGTTATCAGCATTTGTGACTTTCTTATCAGCACAAGTATGATTTTTTTCTGATTTTTTTTTTGTAGATTTTCCGTAGATTTTCATGGCTGCGTATTTTGCTATGCGATTTGACTTGAATTGGAATTGAATTTAAATTAAGGCGACTTGACTTTGGTTTATTTTCGGCACACCCACTGTGTTCTCGCGTAGTCCACAACGAGAAACATCTTGAGCCTTGAATTTCCGTCGCGTCGACACTTCATTTGGTTGAAGCGATAAGAAGTTACATTGTTAAATGTATAAAAGCTTGAGTTTCTTAAATAATTGCTCATTTGATCATTTGATTCTTATGAATTTTTTTTTTTAGCGCAAATTATTTGATGTTAACGTTAGCATATTTTTTTATTAAATTATTAAAAATTTTATCATAAGCACTATAATCATTATATCTAAAATCACATGATCGTCTCGGATCGCCCCCCATTACAATGCTAACAGCGATAGACATCGTTTTACTTAGGTAATCGATGTAATTGAAGACTTAAAAGTTCTTTTCAAGCTCTTAACAAAAACTTCCGAATGAACGTCTAAACGCGTTCTCGCGCTACACTAATTTATAGTTCAACAAAACACTAATTGATAGCAGTCACGCGTAGCCGCTCACACTAGCCTGATGACGACACAGGCGAAACCAACGCTGCACGATAAATACGCACAGGCATGCTTCATCCGTTTTATTGTCAACCGTTGTTGTTGTTGTTACCGTTATCGTTGTTATTAACGATTGAAATCCGACAGTATCTTGTGCCTCAAGAAGGATTGACCGGCTATCAGTGTACTTAACGAGCGAAAAGACGTTGTCACACTACAAATATTACAACATGTCGACATTTTCGAACTTACATGTGCTTTAATTATCAATCTCTTAAATACAATCATTATATAGAGCAGTACGGTTACAAAAGAGATAAATCACAAGTTTATTGTTTTGCGTCTTTTTAGGGTTCCGTACCCGAAGGGAGATAACGGAACCCTATTAATATGACTTCGTTGTCCGTCCGTCTGTCACAGAGCTGTATTTCCTGAACCATAAAAGGTAGACACCTCAAATTTTCACAAAGTGTGTATTACTATTGCCGCTATAACAAAAAATCATAGAAAAAATCCAAAAACAAGTCTAAGAAAACTGAAAAAAAATACTAAAAAAAACAACTGAAAAAAATTCAAAACAAATATCATACACTGATAAGAAAATAACAGATGCTGATAACAGCACCCGCAACAAACAACGGAGAGGAACGTGCGCATTACGATCTTAAAACGAAAACGGCAATATGGAATGCTGTTACGCATTATAAGGAATGCCGCATCGTAGACAGTTTTCTTTATCGCCGGCTCTTCTTATTGTTCGACATGGGGATGGAAGTTATTTCATGTCACAGTGAATAAATCTAGGTGACTCTATCCACATGTCACAGTGACTAAATCACTAAATCACTGTGATTTTTTCTGACAGACTCCGACTGAAAAATAACGCTGTTTTATGACGTTTTTCTAATTTTTTCTCAAAAAACAAAAAAAAATGAATATTGGATGAATTTTTGATTTTATTATAATTTTACCAGTGCGGAATTTACTAGCAGGCAATTTTGATCCCTGTGTCTGTCCAAAAAGAGCAAATTTCCAAAATCATGGTGATTTGTCACTGTGATTTTTAAATCACAGTCAATGCTCCGTCTGTGTGTGATGACCCAGAAAAGTCCCTCCAACGTTCGCCAAAGATCATCCCACAGAGAGACATCGCTAAGGAGACCAAAGAGGGCCTGGAAATCGCTCCAAAAGAACCCAAAAAAGAAAAGAAGAAGCCAGAGACGGCAAGCAAATGACGTCAATGGGAAGCTACGTCACCAGAGATGGATGCCACACAGAAAAAATATCCGGAATCACGCACAACTCCCAAAAAACATCGCCAAATATATCCCCATGCAAAAGCGGAATCCCCTATGACGTCACGACGTCAACAAATGCCCAGTTTGTAAACAACTCTGACCTTGGGTAAAATTACAAACGAAAGAAAAAATTAAATCAGACCCCGCTAGTTGGAAATACACTCGAACGAGTGGAATTCACGAAGAAGCGACTGCAGCTGAGCAAAGAAATTCAACGCCGGCGGGAGAAGAAGCAGCTGGGCAATCGGCGGAACCTACGGCAGGGTATTTAGGTTACGTTGAGAGGGCATGTATAGGTTAAGACTAAACCATTTAATATTCATGTTATAAGTTGAATTAGTATTTGTATTAATAAATCATAAGTAAACGCACCGCATTTCAATCTTTGAGTTGGCCCAGTTCCGAATTTGTGAAAACATATGATGCCAACCCGCAGTGTACTTTCAGCAATTGAACAAAGGCATGGTTTAACACCACAAAGGAAAAGGTGTTAAACACATACGTAACAACTGGCGCAGCCGCAATTAAAGAACCTACGTTTAAGGGAATTGATGTCATAAACACAGAAAGAATTTAATTTCATATGTTTATACCCAAATAAGAGCGAGAAATACTCTTTTGAGTTAATAAAAGAAAAAGTAAAAATATCATTAAACTATAGGTTGATAATAGAAATCGGGAGAATACAATTGTTGATGGTACACAGGAGTAATATTGGAAAATAAAATTGTATTAAACTTAAAATTAAAGTAAAAAGTATAGGATTGAAACAAAAATATAATGTATTAAAGGTACGATAGCCCGCGTAAACAAAGCGAAAAAAATTAGTTTATTAACTGCGCTAGTTTAGGCTATGAGACTCTCACGGAAGTACAGGACAAAGCGTTGTTCACTAGATTGCTGCCAACACGCCTGAGAGGACGGGCTCTGGAGGCGGTACAGGCAGTAGTATGCGACACGCTGGAAAATATTTTCTGCACGTTGAGAGCCAGTTTACTCCAAGGAACCTCCTACATTACGCTAAACACTCAATTACGGAACGTGGAGCAACTACCCACAGAGACACTACTGGGGTATTATAACCGGGTGAAGGGTTTAACAGATTCCTGTAAAACTGCAAATGATGCCCAGTACGCTAATGGCGTTGATGGTCTGAGGGCTAAGATAGAAGAAGTTGGAGTGCATTGTTTTAAAATGGGTGTACTAGATTCCAACTACAAGTTTTATCTACTGCAAGAAGAAGAAAACACACTTGGAGCCCTAGGATCTAGGATTGGAGCACACGGAGCAATGCATGCGACAGCCATCGCACATCGCGGCCAGCACAATGGCGCAAAACTTTCAAGCGTCTGGACCCAACTTGTACATGGAGCAGAATACAACGCAACCCTATTACCAACAATTTGAGAGGAACATACGGCCACCACAAGGAGATAACCAAGACTCTTACAACAGAAATGGGGGTCAACAATATGAACCACCGCGCCGAGGTAATCAGAAAAAAACACCTATAATAGCCCTAGGAACGGAAACTAGAACACACCACGGTATAGACCAGACCGTCGTCAAATAAAATGCCATTTTTGCAACAAAATGGGACACGTGATGGCAGAGTGCCACACAAAGCAGATGACACCCTTAGGCACAGCATGTAGAACGTATGGGCACACCTCGCAGAATTGTAACAATAATCGCCAACGAAATCAGACGGCCCAATCCAACGAGTACGGGCAACGTCAAGTAAACCATACCACTGTGACTCCTGCAACGGACCAGTGCAACTTTTGCCTAGAGAGCGGGCACATAGAAAGTAGGTGCTATCTTAAGGAAAGGTGGGAACGCATGCAATTAGAGAAACAGGTGAGAACGAGTACCTCGGAAAACAACGAAGGGACGACCGAACACACCGCGCGTCGTCACTAAGAGAAGATGAAAAAAGTTGTGACCAGTACCCTAACATCCCAGTAGTGAGCTTACCTCTGGATATCACTGAAGAGAGGAAAAATAAATTTATAATAGACACGGGCGCAGAAATACGCCTGATAAAGGAAGAGGAAATTAAGAAAGACAAACAGGAATTGATAAACGAGAAAGAAATCATCACGATAAACACCATTTCTGGGGAGGTATCATCAGAAGGTACCATAACAGGACAAATAGAGTTAGATCAACCCTATCCATGTAAGTTTTATCTGATAAACTCACTAAATCACACCAACATAACTGGTATACTGTGTAACGATTTCATGTCCAGGCACTGTAACATTGAGGGCCCCGCGAAATGACTAACAGTCTCGTCCAAAAACGGCAAGGGAAGAACAAAAATAAAATTTGAAGAATTGCAACCATGGTGAAACATAGACATGCTTCGTTGACGTGATAACAACGGACGGGACAGAAACTAAGAGAGACACCCGAAAATCTCACAATACAGAGATAGTACCTTTTGTGGGGAGCAACAATCTCTGTCTCCTGGAGAGCTATCGCGGGGACGCAAATGACAGCCCACAATGGCGGACTGAAACTAATATCATCAACGTCAGTGGGAACGACCCTGATCAAAGGATTAACGAGCGGGTAGAATTACCAACGGAGGAGATAGTGAACGATTTAGGACAACTCTTCGAAACAGGTACTCCGCACGGAAGTCCGGAAATCATGCGTGCCGGGAAGAGTGAGAATAAGTTCGACCCTTCTCAAGACCATACCCGAAGTTATAAAGACTCTGAGGACCGAAGCCATGACGAAGAAATAATGACCATGGAGCCCAAAGATGTCACATTACCTGCCGGATGCGTTAAATTTATCAAAGTAATAACCCATGTCAGAGGACAACAGTTCACCGAAGGAGAAGAAGTACAACCTGGGGTATACGTGAGCAACGCGCTGGTCCAACCTAAAACAGAGAAATAATATTAAGCGTAATGAACATCAACAACGAAGAGATGGAAATTAAAAACTTAACAGTAAAACTGAGGAAGTACGAAGAGGGCATAGATCATCCAAACGACACAGAACACATACAACAGGTATATTGTGGCATAATAAGTAACCAGGAGCCGGGAAAAAGGGAGCAATAGATTTAAAAACTAGTCAATATGGACGCCAATCTTAACGCGGAGGAAAGAGGGGAAAGGAGTAAAATAATCGCTGAGTTTCAGGACGTTTTCCACCTGCCAGGAGAAAAGCTAGGACACACAGCTACGGTACAGCATGAGATAAAGATAAAACAATACCAACAGCCAATCAAGTGCAAAATGTACCGCCTGCCTGAAAGGCACAGGAACGTCATAACGGAGGAGATAAACAGACTATTGGATGAAGACATAGTCGAGCCAAGCTGTAGTAGTCCCAAAGGAACTGGGACCTGATGGACGGAAGCGATTGCGAATTGTCGTCGACTACAGAAAGTTAAACGACGTAACCGAGGGGGACTCGTACCCACTATCACGGATAGAGGATATCCTGTACCAGTTGGGAAATTCCCGTTACTTCTCTGTACTAGACCTCGCTAGCGGCTACCATCACATAGCCATGAAACCCAAAGATCGGGATAAGACCGCATTGACCACCCCGTATGGGCATTATGCCTTAAACGTATGCCCTTTGGTTTGAAAGGAGCACCAGCAACATTCCAGCGATTGATGAACCACATGCTGACAGGCCTACAAGGACTACAATGCTTCGTATATCTGGATGATATCATGATATATGGGAGAAAATTAACAGATCATCAGACGAAACTGCGGGTGATACTTAAACGATTAAGGGAACACCATTTGAAATTAAACGCAGAAAAATGTAACTTCCTGAAAAAGGAAATCGTATACTTAGGGCATAAGTGCACCACAGAAGGAGTGGCACCAGACCCAAGCTTGGTAGAAAGCGTTAGAGAATACCCGGCACACAAAACCATCCAACATGTGCAGTCGTTCTTGGGACTTGCGAATTATTATAGGAAATTTATATCAAATTTTTCCAAAATAGCGTGCCCCATTAACAACCTCCTGAAAAAAAACGTGAAGTTTAAATGGGATGAGAATTGTGCGAAGGCATTCAGCACACTCAAAGAAAAATTAATAAACCCACCGGTACTAAGGTACCCAAACTTCAAGGAACCCTTCAAATTATACGCCGATGCAAGCGGAGAAGCTCTCGGGGCAGTGCTAGCACAAGGACAACCAACAGGAGAGAAGCCCATCGCCTACGCTAGCCGTACCCTGAATGCTGCAGAGAGGAACTACTCAACGATCGAACGGGAGGTCCTGGCCATAGTTTGGGCGGTGATGAACTTCAGGTGCTATTTATATGCAAGACCGTTTAAAGTATTTACGGATCATAAGCCACTAAGAAGTGCCATAAGAATTAAAGTTCCCACCAGCAGAATACTTCGCCTATGGCACAAACTCTCCGACTATACTTTCGAAATAGAGTATAAAGAGGGAAGGAAAAATAACAACGCGGACACCCTAAGTAGAATCTCCTACGAGGTTATGGTGACCACGCGCAAACAAGCAAGGGACCACGCGCAAACAAGCAAAGGGAACAGGAACAAACCAAAGAAACGGAAGAAACCACCCCAACAGAGGATACACCCGATGAACATGAGACTCAAGATAGAACTCACGAACGAGAGGACCCACAAATAAGAGTCCTAATAGACCCCCAGGACATCGAAACAATATTACGTGACTGTCACGACGCTCCTCTGGGAGGTCACCAAGGGCACTATAATCATTATATCTAAAATCACATGATCGTCTCGGATCGCCCCCCATTACAATGCTAACAGCGATAGACATCGTTTTACTTAGGTAATCGATGTAATTGAAGACTTAAAAGTTCTTTCCAAGCTCTTAACAAAAACTTCCGAATGAACGTCTAAACGCGTACTTAACGAGCGAAAAGACGTTGTCACACTACAAATATTACAACATGTCGACATTTTCGAACTTACATGTGCTTTAATTATCAATCTCTTAAATACAATCATTATATAGAGTAGTACGGTTACAAAAGAGATAAATCACAAGTTTATTGTTTTGCGTCTTTTTAGGGTTCCGTACCCGAAGGGAGATAACGGAACCCTATTAATATGACTTCGTTGTCCGTCCGTCTGTCACAGAGCTGTATTTCCTGAACCATAAAAGGTAGACACCTCAAATTTTCACAAAGTGTGTATTACTATTGCCGCTATAACAAAAAATCATAGAAAAAATCCAAAAACAAGTCTAAGAAAACTGAAAAAAAATACTAAAAAAAACAACTGAAAAAAATTCAAAACAAATATCATACACTGATAAGAAAATAACAGATGCTGATAACAGCACCCGCAACAAACAACGGAGAGGAACGTGCGCATTACGATCTTAAAACGAAAACGGCAATATGGAATGCTGTTACGCATTATAAGGAATGCCGCATCGTAGACAGTTTTCTTTATCGCCGGCTCTTCTTATTGTTCGACATGGGGATGGAAGTTATTTCATGTCACAGTGAATAAATCTAGGTGACTCTATCCACATGTCACAGTGACTAAATCACTAAATCACTGTGATTTTTTCTGACAGACTCCGACTGAAAAATAACGCTGTTTTATGCCGTTTTTCTAATTTTTTCTCAAAAAACAAAAAAAAATGAATATTGGATGAATTTTTGATTTTATTATAATTTTACCAGTGCGGAATTTACTAGCAGGCAATTTTGATCCCTGTGTCCGTCCAAAAAGAGCAAATTTCCAAAATCATGGTGATTTGTCACTGTGATTTTTAAATCACAGTCAATGCTCCGTCTGTGTGTGATGACCCAGAAAAGTCCCTCCAACGTTCGCCAAAGATCATCCCACAGAGAGACATCGCTAAGGAGACCAAAGAGGGCCTGGAAATCGCTCCAAAAGAACCCAAAAACATCGGTTGTCTGTAAAGTCGGTTTACGGACGATAATTTCACGTGATAACGTCATAAGAAAGCATTGATGAAAAATTGCCTACTTTTATGAATTGAATTGACTTATTTTCACTGAATTATCATTATTTTGTATAATACAAAGAAGGAGCTAATTGAAAATGTAAATTTTTTCAATAAATTTTTTTTCTTAAATTATGGAGATTAATTATAAGTAACAATATGCTATGTATTAACAATTTATTTATTCGTACATACGCGTATTAGTTTGGATTCAAGAGAGATTCTTGAATCCACACTCATATGCGTATGAACGAATCTCTCATGAATTCAATCTCATACGAGTATTAGTTTGGATTCATAAGAGATTCTTGAATCCACACTAATGCGCGTATGGACAAATGAGAGATTCGTACATACGCGTGTTAGTTTGGTTTCATGAGAGATTCTTGAATCCACACTATTATGCGTATGAACGAATCTCTCATGAATCCAATCTCATACGCGTATTAGTTTGGATTCATGAGAGATTCTTGAATCCACACTAATGCGCGTATGAACGACTCTCTCATGAATCCAATCTCATACGCGTGTTAGTTTGGATTCATGAGAGATTCTTCAATCCACACTAATACGCGTATAAACAAATCTCTCATGAATCCAAACTATACGCGTATAAGACGGGATTCATGAGAGATTCGTTCATACGCGCATTAGTGTGGATTCAAGAATCTCTCATGAGTCCAAACTAATGTACGAATCTCTCATTCGTCCGCTCAGCTCAGGCGGAACGTGACAATGAGTCACGATTTTTCATTTGTGCAGCCGGTCATCGATTTATAAGACGTTATCACGTCAAAAAGAAAAGAAGAAGCCAGAGACGGCAAGCAAATGACGTCAATGGGAAGCTACGTCACCAGAGATGGATGCCACACAGAAAAAATATCCGGAATCACGCACAACTCCCAAAAAACATCGCCAAATATATCCCCATGCAAAAGCGGAATCCCCTATGACGTCACGACGTCAACAAATGCCCAGTTTGTAAACAACTCTGACCTTGGGTAAAATTACAAACGAAAGAAAAAATTAAATCAGACCCCGCTAGTTGGAAATACACTCGAACGAGTGGAATTCACGAAGAAGCGACTGCAGCTGAGCAAAGAAATTCAACGCCGGCGGGAGAAGAAGCAGCTGGACAATCGGCGGAACCTACGGCAGGGTATTTAGGTTACGTTGAGAGGGCATGTATAGGTTAAGACTAAACCATTTAATATTCATGTTATAAGTTGAATTAGTATTTGTAATAATAAATCATAAGTAAACGCACCGCATTTCAATCTTTGAGTTGGCCCAGTTCCGAATTTGTGAAAACATATGATGCCAACCCGCAGTGTACTTTCAGCAATTGAACAAAGGCATGGTTTAACACCACAAAGGAAAAGGTGTTAAACACATACGTAACAACTGGCGCAGCCGCAATTAAAGAACCTACGTTTAAGGGAATTGATGTCATAAACACAGAAAGAATTTAATTTCATATGTTTATACCCAAATAAGAGCGAGAAATACTCTTTTGAGTTAATAAAAGAAAAAGTAAAAATATCATTAAACTATAGGTTGATAATAGAAATCGGGAGAATACAATTGTTGATGGTACACAGGAGTAATATTGGAAAATAAAATTGTACTAAACTTAAAATTAAAGTAAAAAGTATAGGATTGAAACAAAAATATAATGTATTAAAGGTACGATGAACCGCGTAAACAAAGCAAAAAAAATTAGTTTATTAACTGCGCTAGTTTAGGCTATGAGACTCTCACGGAAGTACAGGACAAAGCGTTGTTCACTAGATTGCTGCCAACACGCCTGAGAGGACGGGCTCTGGAGGCGGTACAGGCAGTAGTATGCGACACGCTGGAAAATATTTTCTGCACGTTGAGAGCCAGTTTACTCCAAGGAACCTCCTACATTACGCTAAACACTCAATTACGGAACGTGGAGCAACTACCCACAGAGACACTACTGGGGTATTATAACCGGGTGAAGGGTTTAACAGATTCCTGTAAAACTGCAAATGATGCCCAGTACGCTAATGGCGTTGATGGTCTGAGGGCTGAGATAGAAGAAGTTGGAGTGCATTGTTTTAAAATGGGTGTACTAGATTCCAACTACAAGTTTTATCTACTGCAAGAAGAAGAAAACACACTTGGAGCCCTAGGATCTAGGATTGGAGCAAACGGAGCAATGCATGCGACAGCCATCGCACATCGCGGCCAGCACAATGGCGCAAAACTTTCAAGCGTCTGGACCCAACTTGTACATGGGGCAGAATACAACGCAACCCTATTACCAACAATTTGAGAGGAACATACGGCCACCACAAGGAGATAACCAAGACTCTTACAACAGAAATGGGGGTCAACAATATGAACCACCGCGCCGAGGTAATCAGAAAAAAACACCTATAACAGCCCTAGGAACGGAAACTAGAACACACCACGGTATAGACCAGACCGTCGTCAAATAAGATGCCATTTTTGCAACAAAATGGGACACGTGATGGCAGAGTGCCACACAAAGCAGATGACACCCTTAGGCACAGCATGTAGAACGTATGGGCACACCTCGCAGAATTGTAACAATAATCGCCAACGAAATCAGACGGCCCAATCCAACGAGTACGGGCAACGTCAAGTAAACCATACCACTGTGACTCCTGCAACGGACCAGTGCAATTTTTGCCTAGAGAGCGGGCACATAGAAAGTAGGTGCTATCTTAAGGAAAGGTGGGAACGCATGCAATTAGAGAAACAGGTGAGAACGAGTACCTCGGAAAACAACGAAGGGACGACCGAACACACCGTACGTCGTCACTAAGAGAAGATGAAAAAAGTTGTGACCAGTACCCTAACATCCCAATAGTGAGCTTACCTCTGGATATCACTGAAGAGAGGAAAAATAAATTTATAATAGACACGGGCGCAGAAATACGCCTGATAAAGGAAGAGGAAATTAAGAAAGACAAACAGGAATTGATAAACAAGAAAGAAATCATCACGATAAACACCATTTCTGGGGAGGTATCATCAGAAGGTACCATAACAGGACAAATAGAGTTAGATCAACCCTATCCATGTAAGTTTTACCTGATAAACTCACTAAATCACACCAACATAACTGGTATACTGTGTAACGATTTCATGTCCAGGCACTGTAACATTGAGGGCCCCGCGAAATGACTAACAGTCTCGTCCAAAAACGGCAAGGGAAGAACAAAAATAAAATTTGAAGAATTGCAACCATGGTGAAACATAGACATGCTTCGTTGACGTGATAACAACGGACGGGACAGAAACTAAGAGAGACACCCGAAAATCTCACAATACAGAGATAGTACCTTTTGTGGGGAGCAACAATCTCTGTCTCCTGGAGAGCTATCGCGGGGACGCAAATGACAGCCCACAATGGCGGACTGAAACTAATATCATCAACGTCAGTGGGAACGACCCTGATCAAAGGATTAACGAGCGGGTAGAATTACCAACGGAGGAGATAGTGAACGATTTAGGACAACTCTTCGAAACAGGTACTCCGCACGGAAGTCCGGAAATCATGCGTGCCGGGAAGAGTGAGAATAAGTTCGACCCTTCTCAAGACCATACCCGAAGTTATAAAGACTCTGAGGACCGAAGCCATGACGAAGAAATAATGACCATGGAGCCCAAAGATGTCACATTACCTGCCGGATGCGTTAAATTTATCAAAGTAATAACCCATGTCAGAGGACAACAGTTCACCGAAGGAGAAGAAGTACAACCTGGGGTATACGTGAGCAACGCGCTGGTCCAACCTAAAACAGAGAAATAATATTAAGCGTAATGAACATCAACAACGAAGAGATGGAAATTAAAAACTTAACAGTAAAACTGAGGAAGTACGAAGAGGGCATAGATCATCCAAACGACACAGAACACATACAACAGGTATATTGTGGCATAATAAGTAACCAGGGGCCGGGAAAAAGGGAGCAATAGATTTAAAAACTAGTCAATATGGACGCCAATCTTAACGCGGAGGAAAGAGGGGAAAGGAGTAAAATAATCGCTGAGTTTCAGGACGTTTTCCACCTGCCAGGAGAAAAGCTAGGACACACAGCTACGGTACAGCATGAGATAAAGATAAAACAATACCAACAGCCAATCAAGTGCAAAATGTACCGCCTGCCTGAAAGGCACAGGAACGTCATAACGGAGGAGATAAACAGACTATTGGATGAAGACATAGTCGAGCCAAGCTGTAGTAGTCCCAAAGGAACTGGGACCTGATGGACGGAAGCGATTGCGAATTGTCTTCGACTACAGAAAGTTAAACGACGTAACCGAGGGGGACTCGTACCCACTATCACGGATAGAGGATATCCTGTACCAGTTGGGAAATTCCCGTTACTTCTCTGTACTAGACCTCGCTAGCGGCTACCATCACATAGCCATGAAACCCAAAGATCGGGATAAGACCGCATTGACCACCCCGTATGGGCATTATGCCTTAAACGTATGCCCTTTGGTTTGAAAGGAGCACCAGCAACATTCCAGCGATTGATGAACCACATGCTGACAGGCCTACAAGGACTACAATGCTTCGTATATCTGGATGATATCATGATATATGGGAGAAAATTAACAGATCATCAGACGAAACTGCGGGTGATACTTAAACGATTAAGGGAACACCATTTGAAATTAAACGCAGAAAAATGTAACTTCCTGAAAAAGGAAATCGTATACTTAGGGCATAAGTGCACCACAGAAGGAGTGGCACCAGACCCAAGCTTGGTAGAAAGCGTTAGAGAATACCCGGCACACAAAACCATCCAACATGTGCAGTCGTTCTTGGGACTTGCGAATTATTATAGGAAATTTATATCAAATTTTTCCAAAATAGCGTGCCCCATTAACAACCTCCTGAAAAAAAACGTGAAGTTTAAATGGGATGAGAATTGTGCGAAGGCATTCAGCACACTCAAAGAAAAATTAATAAACCCACCGGTACTAAGGTACCCAAACTTCAAGGAACCCTTCAAATTATACGCCGATGCAAGCGGAGAAGCTCTCGGGGCAGTGCTAGCACAAGGACAACCAACAGGAGAGAAGCCCATCGCCTACGCTAGCCGTACCCTGAATGCTGCAGAGAGGAACTACTCAACGATCGAACGGGAGGTCCTGGCCATAGTTTGGGCGGTGATGAACTTCAGGTGCTATTTATATGCAAGACCGTTTAAAGTATTTACGGATCATAAGCCACTAAGAAGTGCCATAAGAATTAAAGTTCCCACCAGCAGAATACTTCGCCTATGGCACAAACTCTCCGACTATACTTTCGAAATAGAGTATAAAGAGGGAAGGAAAAATAACAACGCGGACACCCTAAGTAGAATCTCCTACGAGGTTATGGTGACCACGCGCAAACAAGCAAGGGACCACGCGCAAACAAGCAAAGGGAACAGGAACAAACCAAAGAAACGGAAGAAACCACCCCAACAGAGGATACACCCGATGAACATGAGACTCAAGATAGAACTCACGAACGAGAGGACCCACAAATAAGAGTCCTAATAGACCCCCAGGACATCGAAACAATATTACGTGACTGTCACGACGCTCCTCTGGGAGGTCACCAAGGGGCATTCAAAACATTCCAAAGGTTGAGAAAAGAGTTCACCTGGGAAGGTATGATAAGAGACATCCGGAAATATATAAAGAAATGCAAGAAATGTCAATTAAATAAACTAGGCTGGGAACATAAAGAACCAATGGTGATAACAGATACCGCGGTAATGCCCTTCGATAAGGTCTATATGGATATTGTGGGACCACTACCCGACACTGCACAGGGAAACAAATACATCCTGAGCTTCGAGGATGATCTCACTCGATTCATGGACGTAGTACTCTGCCGAACATGGAGGCCAAGACAGTGGCCCTGTGAAGATTTTCCCACTGCTTCCAAACACATTCAGCGGAAAACCTCACAAAGGGGATTCTTGATCAACTAGAGCTTCACTTCTGAACACAATTCCCCAACGGGTAAGCATAGATCAATCGGAATTGAATGAAATACCTTTATTACTTATATTTCTATTCTTCTTCTTGTTGGTTTGTTCGTCATCTCTTCGTTAGATTTACTCATAGCCTTAAGGGTGGTTTTCATCACTATAACTTTCTGTTTTGCTAAATCCAGAGTGGCTTTCGTGTTATCTTCCAACTCTGCTAGCTTTTGATGAATGTGTTCCGAGTCTCCGCTGTCCATGGTTCCGAAAATGCTTTTTATTATTTTCCCCCCTAAATCTATCAGTCCTCGCTTGGTTCGACCGTGCGGTGTTAACGTAAACTCTGCCTTGTCCAGAAGCTCGCGTATTTGTTTCACTCCTTTCCTGATTTCACTTTGCCAGTGATAGCAATACTCTTCCCCGACTAAGATGCCCGTGTTATCGCAGAGGTGATGGATCGTGGTTTCACATTCTGCGAGGTATTTTAGGTGTAGTTCCGACGTCGGTTTTGGTAAACGGGCTACGATGGTCCAATGGTTGCGATAAATCTGCACTTTTCTGAGAGGCTCGAACAGTACTCCTTTACAAGCAATCGGATGTATTTCGACCGGTGCTGGTTGGATTGCGACTCCCAATGTCAGTAGCGTGAGTAGAAGGAGCATTTCTGGAAAGACAGAGATGGTTTTAGTGGTTTAACAGTTAACAGTTTTAACATGTTGTTGTGAACGCGCCGTTTTCGTTTCCGTATCATTATAGTACTATTGACCGGGTTTATGGCTACCACCTTGTATGGCCCTGCCCAGTGTTGTATCAACTTGTTCTTTCTGGCCGCGTTTCTCAGTAGTACTTGGTCCCCGAGGTGAACTTTCAGCGGATTGGTTTTTTGGTCGTTGTATTCCTTCGATTGAATTTTTCCTTCTTCCAAATTTTTCCGGGCCGTTTGATAGGCTCTTTGGAGCTTGTTCCTTAAGTGTAGATAATAATTCTCATGGTCATACACCGGTTGTGGTTTTCTCCCTAAATTGTAAGGCAATGTGGCGGAGAACCCGTAGAGACAGTCCATGGGCGTTAGTTTCGTAGTTGCATGCTATTGTTCCTGACGAACATGGCCGCCCGTAGGTGTTCGTCCCAGTCCGTTTGATTGTCACCGACGAAGTTCCTCAAGTACTTTACCAGGGGCCTATGAGACCTCTCTAATTCACCGTTGGATTGTGGATGGTAGGGTGTTGTTTCAAGTTTCCGTATCCGGAATAATTTACACACTTCTCTGAACATCTCAGAAGTGAAATTAGCCCCTTGGTCTGTAATTAATTTGTTTGGTATCCTATAGCGACTTATGATTTCCTCCACGAATGCTTGGGCTACCGTCTTCGCCTTCATGTTTGGCACTGGTACGACGTCCATAAAACAGGTGAGATCATCTTCAAAGCTTAAGATGTACTTGTTTCCCCGGGGCGTCTCTGGTAGTGGCCCCACCAAGTCCATGTAGACCTTGTCAAACGGTTGTTGTGCTGTGTCCGTTATGACCTTCGGTTCCTTATGTTCTCTGCTTAATTTATTCAACTGGCATTTCTTGCATTTCTTTATATATCTTTTTATGTCCTTCAACATTCCTTTCCAACTAAATTCTCTTCTTAACCGATGATAGGTCTTGAATACCCCTTGGTGACCTCCTAGAAGTGCATCATGACAGCCTCGTAATATAGTTTCTATATCCTGAGGTTCCGTTAAAATTCTGTGCGGCTTCTCCCGTTCGGGGGCTCTGTTTCATAATTCAGGCTTGACTTGTTCATTCGCGGGTGGAGCGTCCATTTCTTCCTCTTCCGGTTTTCGCCCTTGTTCTCTCACCTGTTTTCGCGTGGTTACTAGCACGTCGTAAGGGATCCTACTTAAGGCGTCCGCGTTGTTGTTTTTGCGACCTTCTTTGTACTCTATCTCGATCGTGGAGTCGGATGGTTTGTGCCATAGACGTAAGATTCAGCTTGTTGGGTCTTTTATTCTTACGGCTCTTTTTAGTGGTTTATGGTCGGTAAAGACTTTGAATGGCCGCCCGTACAGTCAACACCTGAAATTATTGACGGCCCACACAATGGCTAAGAGTTACCGTTCTATAGTGGAGTAATTTCTTTCGGCTGCATTCAGAGTTCTACTCGCGTAGGCTATTGGATTCTCTTCATTAGGTGGACCCTGCGCTAGTACTGCTCCCAGCGCTTCTCCGCCTGCGTCCGTGTATAGCTTGAACGGCTCTTTGAAGTTGGGGTACCTGAGTACTGGCGGACTTATCAACTTCTCTTTGAGGTTGTCGAACGCTCTTATGCAACTTTCATCCCAAACGAATTTCGTGTCTTTCCTCAAAAGCTTATTGATAGGTGCCGCTATTTTGGAGAAGTCCGATATGAATCTCCTATATAAGTTGGCTAACCCTAGGAACGATTGTACTTGGCGGACGGTTTTAGGCGTTGGAAAGTTTCTGACGCTGTCCACCAAACTCGGATCCGGCCCCACTTCTTCTGTTGTGTATCTGTGACCGAGATATATAATTTCCCTTTTTAGGAAATTGTATTTTTCTACATTTAGTTTTAGGTTATGTGTTCTTAACCCTTGTAGTATCGCCCGTAATTTTATTTGATGGTCAGTTAAATTCCTGCCATGTACAACTATGTCGTCCAGGTACACGAAGCACTGTAGTCCTTGTAAATTAGTTAACACATGGTTCATGAGTCGCTGGAATGTTGCTGGTGCTCCTTTCAGTCCGAACGGCATTCGTTTAAAGGCGTTATGCCCGTAAGAAGTACTGAACGAGGTTTTATTCCGGTCTTCTGGTTTCATTGCGATCTGATGATAGCCGCTGGCGAGGTCCAGCACCGAGAAATATCGGGAATTCCCCAACTAGTCCAGGATATCTTCGATCCTGGGTAGTGGGTATGCATCCCCCTCGGTCACTTCATTCAACTTCCTATAGTCGACCACTATCCGCCATCGCTTCTTTCCATCAGGTCCCGGCTTTTTGGGGACTACTAGCAATGGAACGTTCCATTCACTCCAGCTTGGCTCCACTATATCTTCATCGAGCAATCTTTGGATTTCCTCGGTTATTATGTCTCTCTGTGTTTCTGGCAGTCGATACATCTTGCACTTGATTGGCTGTTTCCGTTGTTGTATCCGTACATCGTGCTGTACAGTTGTTTTGTGCCCCAATCCTTCCCCCGGCAAATGGAAGACATCTTGAAACTCTTCAATGATTTTGTTTATCTCTCTTTTTTCCTCGGTATTCAGGTTATTCTCCAGGCTTATTAACTTTTTGATTTGAGCCTTCCTTTTGCCCGGATCCCCTTCATCGGTACCAGTGTAATAGACGACTCTCTGCTCGGGATCTTCGGTGTCTTTCCTCCTTGCCGTTGTTTCCTCATACCTTCGCAGTTTTACCGTCACGTTATTAATCTCCACTTCGTGAGTGTTTACGTTTAACACGCTCAGTTTTACTTTCCCGTTCTCTGTCTGCACGAGCGCATTGCTGAGATACACTCCCGGTGTTATCTCCTCCCCATCGGTTAGGAATTGTCCTTCTCTATCCGTGGTCATTTCCACGCATTTCACTGTTCGTGCTGGTATTACGATGTTTCGGGGCACTGTGATCACGGGTTCCTCCTTTCAGCAGCTTCCCTCGTTTTCCTCATACGTGCGAGTATGGGCTGGAAGACATTTAAAACTACTCTTCCCAGTACGGATCCTACTCTCGTAGTTTTCATGCTCTGTACCTATCTCGAAGAGTTGTTCCAGGTCACTCAATATTTCCGCTGTAGGCATTACTTCCCCTGCGCTTGCGCATACTTTCGGACAGCTTTGCCTGGCGTTGCTACCGCGCCCTGGGTCCTCCGTTTGTCGAGCTTCTCCTGCCTTCCCAGCGTAGTCTTTATCCAGTGTTTCAGGTTTCTCTTCACCACCAATAGTAACATTACTTTGGACATTTCGGGTGTTTTCCTCCCTGGTGTAACTTCGCTCGAGGTTTGCTCTTCCTGCTGCTATGACGTCTACGAAATGTACGTCGTTTTTCCCTTGATTTCGATTTTCTCCGAAGTTAACTACCGTTCCTCGCCCATTAATTGTAGGCGGGTAAACGAGCTTCCGTGCGGGGTCCTTTATGTTGCAGTGCTTGGACAGAAATTCGTTGCCCAGCAACCCCGTTATATTGCCATGGTTGAAAGTTTCGATAATGTGGAATTTGCATGAGTATATCTTATCTGATTCTATCTGTCCTATGATGGTCCCTTTTGAGGGAACTTCCCCCAAGATTGTATTGAGCCTGATAACCTCTTCCCCATTTATCTCCTTTTTCATTACTTCATTGATTTCTTCTTGCTTGATCAGGCATATTTCAGCTCCTGTATCTACTATAAACTTATTTCTTCTCCCTCTCGGAATATTTAGGGGTAAGCTGACTATGGGTATCTCTGGACACGTTCCACATCGCCTTCCTTTCTCTGTTATTGACGACTCGCGGTGTGCCCGGTCGTCCCCTCCCAGTTTTTCGACTGTCTATTTGCTGCTTGTTTCTCTATCTGTAGTCGCTCCCATCTCTCTTTTAACAAACACCGGCCTTCCGCATGTCCATTCTCCAGACAGAAGTTACATCTTTCATTTGTCGAATTCGCGACGGTGTGGTTCACTTGGCGACCTCTATACCCATTAGCAGCTGAATTCGATTGATTCCTGGTGCAGTTTTGCACTGTGTGGCCATATGTCTTGCAATTTGTACAGAACGGTGTCATCTGTTTCGTGCGACACTCTGCCATTACATGTCCCTCGCGGTTGCAGAAATGGCACCTTATCTGTCGGCGATCCGGCCTGCCTCGTGAACTACCCTGATTTCCATTGCTATAGTTATTCACAGGAAGTTGGAAAATGTTTCTGCGCTGCTGGTACTGTTGCCCCCCATTCTTGTGGTTCTGTTAACTTCTTTTGGGGTACTGTCGATGCGCCTCGAACGGTTGATGTGATCGTTGGGTGAAGCCTCTTCCCATGTAGAAGTTTGGTCCTACCCCCGGGTTTAGTTGTTGACTGGCGGCGGATTGCTGCGGTTGTTGCATACACTGTTCCGTTTGTTCTAGTCTTCTAACTTTCATTCCTAACGCCTCCAGTGTGTTTTCAACGTCTTGTAAGACATAAAACTTGTAATTCGAATTCAACACTCCCATCTTGATTCAATGCAGGCCTACTTCCTCTATTTCAGCTTTTAATTCATCTCCTCCATTAGGGTACTGCACGTCTGCAGCATTCTTGCAGGCAGCAATGAGATCTTTCAGCCTGTTGAAATATCCCAACAGTGTTATGAAAATAAATTTTCATAACTTAAAACTACCTACCATAAATTAAAAATAAAAAGTAAAAAACATTAGTTGTCTGTAAAGTCGGTTTACGGATGATATTTTACGTGAAAACGTCATAAGAAAACGTTGATGCAAAATTGCCTACTTTTATGAAATGAATTGAATTATTTTAACTGAATTATCATTATTTTATATAATACAAAGAAGGAGCTAATTGAAAATGTAAATTTATTCAATAAATTTTTTTACTTAAATTATGCGGATTAATTATAAGTAACAAAATGCTACGTATTAACAATTTATTTATTCGCACACACGCGTATTAGTTTGGATTCATGAGAGATTCTTGAATCCACGCTAATACGCGTGTGAACGAATCTCTCATGAATCCAATCTCATACGCGTATTAGTTTGGATTCATGAGAGATTCTTAAACCCACAATAATATGCGTATGAACGAATCTCTCATGAATCCAATCTCATACGCGTATTAGTTTGAACGTATTGTACGAATCTCTCATTCGTCCGCTCAGCTCAGGCGGAACGTGACAATGAGTCACGATTTTTCATTTGTGCAGCCGGCCATCGATTTCTAAGACGTTATCACGTCAAAAATATAATTGGTACCCTGTGACACACGCGCGTGGCAGAACGGGATCAAGAAAAAAATGCATGCAACAGAATTTTCATATGGCATATCCCATTCTGCATTTCCTATTGATTCCCTGGGAACCAACGAGCCATCTGTTGTTCCCAGGGATATCCGCCCCCAAAATGCACAAACGATCAATTCAACTATTGACTCTAACCTCGAATTGAATTCCGTGGGAATCAGTTGAGTTTGGCCAATGGATATCTCCCAGTCCATGAAAGAGCAATAGCATCGAAAAGAAAAGAATTGGTCTTTCATGGATTGGGGTTCTGCTGTCCGGCCATTGTCCCAATGCAGATATAAACTGCAGGATTTTGGTTCGACAGTCGGAGTGGGTTTTGAGAAGGACGTCGTGCTGCCGAGTTGTCATTACATAGAAATTACTCTTTTCAAAGTGAATAGCTATAAAATAAACAAGTAATATAGAACTTAGAATTTAAATTGAAATTAAAGAAGTTTAAAGTCAAATATGTGTTTATGAATTGAATTTTCAAAATGATTTAAGACGAGTCTTTTCAACTTAAGAAGCTTAATAATAAAATAAGTGATTGCAAATTTTATCATCAAAGTGTTTACCAAAAATTAAAACTATTCTTTTCAACTGGAATAGTTTCAAATAAATAAGTAATATAGAACTTAGAATTGAAATTGAAATTTGAGAAGTATAAAGTAAAATATGTGTTTATAAATTGAATTTTCAAAATGATTTAAGACAAGTCTTTTCAACTTAAGAAAATTAATAATAAAATGAGTGATTGCAAATTTTATCATCAAAATGTTTACCAAAAATTAAAACTATTCTTTTCAACTGGAATAGTTTCAAATAAATAAGTAATATAGAACTTAGAATTGAAATTGGAATTTAAGAAGTTTAAAGTAAAATATGTGTTTATAAGTTGAATTTTCAAAATGATTTAAGACAAGTCTTTTCAACTTAAGAAGTTTAATAATAAAATAAGTGACCACAAATTGTTTCATCGAAATGATTACAAAAATAAAAATGTATTTTTTTCAACTGGAATAGTTTTAAATAAATAAGTAATATAGAACTTAGAATTTAAATTTAAATTTAAGAAGTTTAAAATAAAATATGTGTATATAAATTGAATTTTCAAAATGATTTTAAGACAAGTTACGAATATAAAAAAAAATTACTCTTTTCAACTTAAGAAATTTAATAATAAAATAAGTGTCTTCAAATTGTGTACACAAAAAAAATTTTAAATTGTTGAATTGAATAAATCCTTAATAAACCAAAACAAAATAAGGTGGACTAATTTTTTTTTTAATTTGCAAATCGAAGGGACGAGTGATCTTCTGTACAAAGCACTCCTCGATCCTGTGTTATGGAAAACGACAACTTGTTCTGTTGGTAGCTGATGAACATTGCGAAGCTGAGTGTTCAACGTTATGTAGGATGCTCAGCGTTGAAAATATCTCGTCCAACGTGTCGCTTGCACCTGCTTGTACCACTTCAAGTGCTCTACCTTTCAATCGTGTTGGTAACAGTCGAGTGAACAACACTTTGTCTGACACCTCTGTGAGGATTTCATATCCTAGCCGCGCGAAATTTATAAATTCATTCACCTCGCATTGCTTGCGTGGCCCATCCTCTCCAGCCAAAATTGGCACATTTTTGTGAAGTATGCTATTCACCAGGGTTATGTTGGCCATCTTTTTAGTTTTTTCGTCTGTTGTACTCGTTTCACCTACAGCCTCACTCTCTGCTTGTTACTTGTTACTGCTGCCTTCGGGGTCGGAATTAACTGAGTGCGTCCAAATATATCGCCTCCCGTTCCTGAGTGATACTACTTCTCGTAACAGGGGTCGTTGATTCTCTTCATCGCTCTCTTCTGGTACTAGGTTATCCCCTGCTTGCATATGTCCACTCCCTGCTCTTCTGCCTGAGGTTCTCGGTTCACGTTATTGTTGTTGGTATTTTCCACCTCCTGATATTTATGTTGTCCCGTGTTTGCGCGGTCTTCCATGCTAAGGGTGAATTCCGCTTCCTGTCTATTGTGTGCAACGTCTTCGTTAAGTGAGAACACCTCGTCGTTTGTGCTGTCTTCTTCTGTGGCCGCCGATGTGGAGGCCACTGGCTCTGGATTTCCTGGCGGTGGTTCCGAGGCAAATGTGAAAGAATCGACTCTTACCATAAATCTCCTCAAACTCTTGTTTAGTGGGATTTTAGACGTAGAATTTGCCACATATATCCCTTAACATTATTGTAATCTATCGTTATTATTCTAACATAATTTTCAATAATTAAATTTTTCGTTTCTTTTCTTCCATGTGCTTTTTTTTCCTTTATTATTACTTTTTTTCTGTCCCTTTTCTTTTTTTTCTATTCGTTGTTTTTTTTTCTTTGATTATTATTTTTTTTTCTTGTAACTTTTCTTTTCTTTAATTTGTTTTTTTTATCATTCCTTTTCATTTCAAATTAATACATCGAATTTACATTTTTTTCTTATGTACTATACATTAATGTCATTTAATACATTTGATTCTTTTGTTGATGACAATATCTATTTTTTATTTGTATGGTTTTAACCCTTTTGATTTACACTCTTACAGTCATTACACTGTTTCTCTTACTTACTACTACCTAATTTGTGTTCAGAAATGCCTTCCCCTTTACTTTCCTTTTTCGTATCCATAAAAATAAAATCCTCCTCTTTATAACATATTACCTAGAGGTAGGCAAATTATTCTCTTTTTCCTTTTCTTCCAAAATTCTACTTATACCTCCTCTTTACAAAACAATTCCTAGAGGTAGGCTCGAAAAGCGGCTACGCCAAATTATGTGAAGATTTTCCCGCTGCTTCCAAACACATTCAGGGGAAAACCTCACAAAGGGGATTCTTGATCAACTAGAGCTTCACTTCTGAACACAATTCCCCTAACGGGTAAGCATTGATTAATCGGACTTGAATGAAATACCTTTATTACTTATATTTCTATTCTCTCTTACAATCCGTATAACCCTAGTACAAATACAATGCTCTTATTCTACTTAATTGCTAGGTTCCCTATTAGTCACCCTCCTGTCTGCGTCGAGGCGGTTCAGCTTCTTCTCGCGGCGGTATCTCTTCCGTTCATTATAAACCCGCTGAAGTTCCTGATAAATCTTCGTGCATTCCTGATGCCCCACGGCCATCCACAACCTTCGCTTGATTTCTTCGAGCACCTCCCTAAAGTGGGCCTCTCTCCCGGTCCTCTTTCTCGTGACAACTTTTGCTGGCGCGTCTGGTTCTAGTGGTGAAGGTTTCCGTTGCCTCGCCCGGTATGTCTCTATAGTAATTGGCCGGGGTCCGACGTGCGGTCTTTTTAACGCCTCCTGCAGGCTTTCCGGGGGGCTCATTCCTATAGAGCAGACGCCCCGTCAATTAGGTTTTGGTTTTATGCCCGAGAAAGCTCGTGAGAACCGTGTCCGGGACTTTGGTGGAGAGACAGAAGTCCTCATCCACTCAATTGTGGTTATTTTTAGGCATACTCACTTGTTGGTTTGTTCGTCTGATTTGCTGGGGAAAAGTCAAGTGTAACGGCTTCTTGTGGCTAGCGGTGTACTGGCAGTGTACTGTACTGGTGTCGTCTGCTCTAACGTCCTCCTAGTGTCTGCTTCTGTTAGACTCCAATCGACTGGCTTTTCTTTAATTTTTCCTGCCTATTTATTCTTATTTTTTCTTTACGCCGCAATTCCCACTCTGTCAATTTTTTCATGACATTATTGTTGTCCCAATTTCCCAATTTTCCAATTTCCCAATTTCACACTTTGAGTTTCCCGAAACTGCATTTTCGCACATTCCATTTTGTTTTTCCCGCAAAATGCATTTCCGCACATTCCATTTAAGTGGGTCGTTCCATTCGACATTCGTTGATCGTTCGTTCGATATGCTGCTGCCCTCTAACGATGACTAGTTCAACGAATTTCTAGTACGTTTAGTACTGATTTGTACTAGTCGCTATTCATATTCGGGTACGAGTTTCGATCGTGACATGTGAAGTTTCAGTGACGTGTGGCTGCCATGCGGATGATGGGTAAGTATTTTGCCTTATTTTTGTTAATATCCTTTCTTTTTAGGATCTTTTATTGTGCAAGGAGGTTCATCACAGACCGGGCGTTCGTTGACGAAAAAATAAGTCGCTACAGCATACCCAAGAAGTTGTTAACAGACCAGGGAGCGAATTTCACTTCCGAAATGTTTAAAGAAGTCTGCAGGTTATTCGAATCGAGAGGTTAGAGAGGTCACACAGACCGCTGGTCGACTATTTAAGGAACTTTGTCGACGACAACCAATCAGATTGGGACGAAGACCTGCGCAGTGCGATGGTCGTCAGAAACAATACAACGCATTCACCCACAAAACTAAGTCCAATGGACTGTCGATATGGGTTCTCCGCTCCCCTGCCCAACAACCTAAGGAAAGCCCCACAACCGGTCTACGATCATGAAAAATACTTTCTTTATTTACGGAACAAACTCCAACGAGCATATCAAACGGCTCGAACCAATTTGGAGGAAGGCAAACTTCTATCGAAGGAGTATTGTTGAGCGCAGACTCTTTTGCCTGTGCTTTAATGCAATTAGTTAAGGTGTTACACCCCTAACTAACCCTTTTTGACTCCCTTTCAAAAGGGGGAAGGTTTGATAAAACAAATCAAGGTGTTACACCAAGACATGTGTTGAAGTGTGCAAAGGTCTTAGACCGATACACGATCGATTATGAGGAAGGAGTGAAAGGCTTTGGTTCTAATTAACAACTGATTTATTTGCTCCAAATTACGCGAATTTATACCAAAAAGGTGCTGACGAAGGATAAATTGTTACAGGTAAGACTAACAAATATTAGAAACATGTGCATAACTTAAAGATAATACCGTCTAGAAAGATGATCCCGCAGTCGAAGGTAAGTTTGGTTGCGATCGGAATTTGCTGACGAGTTGGGAAAATGTCATTTGCAGGTGAGAAGTACACTGTGGTAAGTAATTATTTGGTCATCAGGTACAGTAACGTAAGGCATTTGTGAACATCCTCCCCGGCGTTGAATGAGAAACATTCAATGAACGTTTACGGTGAAGAGCTCGGTGGTTGCTTCAGCATCTTGACTGTCCTCAGAAGTTGCGACTGAGGGCGGTAGTGATGTCCGGTATGCGCGATACATCCTCGTTGCCATCAAAATGACCCCAATGATGATTATGATTACGATGCATTGGGTTCCGTAGGACCAAGCATGATGATGATTGGATTGACCTTGTATCAAGGCCGGGATTTGGCTGTCCATTTCTGAAAGCTTGCGCTTGACTGATTCTAATTCCTGAATGTGTGGAGCGAAGTGGTGTTGATAGTGCAATGCTGATGTCATGTTGAGCGGGTCAATGAGGTCAGTCAAGTTAAAGGCCGGAACGTAGGAAGCGTGCCTCACTGTGGAGTAGCTCTTGTGCCCTCGAATTGTGATGAGAGGCTGCTTAATGAAACAATTGCTATCAAGCGTTAAAATACCCGTCCATTGGAGAGTCAGCTGTGACATGTCATCTCCACAAACAATGTTGATTGTGGTTTTTTTTGGCAAGGAGAAGATCCACTTGTTTGGTGTGTGAAGTCGGTCTTCAACCGAGATTAACGGCACTCTGAGCTTGAAAATGAAATGCTTGTCCGTCATTCTACCTTCAAGTGTAATTAGGTTGTAAAAATGGAGTATATCATCCTGATTGAGTGGTAGTCTTAAACTTGAAGGAAGATTAGCCCGAATGGTGTGAAGAACGGTTCCTAGCTGCTCTGGCGATAAAAGATGTCTGCTGACTCTTCCTCGATGTATATTGACTAAGGCGTCCAAAATCAGGCCTTGAGTCCTTTGGAAGTTGGTAGCGAGCAGTGTAGCTTGTAACGACAATAGGATGAAGAACCGAGATCGAGCTTCTTGTTGTGTGGATAAATCATTTAAGTGAGACTCAACTCTCTGAAACTCCATGTCAATAGCCTGGTGATCCTTTTTCATAATATTGACCGTAGCGTCTAGAATGGAGGTTTGGTTACGCAACAGATTTGCTAAATGTCCTTCGTTGTTCTTTACAGAGTCAATGGTCTTGGACATTTCTTCAGCGTATTTAGAATCGAGGATACCAAACATAAAGTTTGCTGCGTTGCCAACGATGTTGAGCAGTCCTCGTCTTGCTCGACCTGATGGAGGACTTCTTAAAAGTTTATCGGTCTGGCGGAGCTCGTCCACTACACGGTTAATTTGCTTGGCTATTTTGTGATGAAATTCCGGATTGGGCATGGTAGATAATAAGTTACATAAAGATGCACTAAACGTTTGTAGAAGTTCGAACTCCCTCCAAAATGATTGCATGTCATAATATGTTGTAACATTCCAATCACTGGTAATAATGCTTGCTCTGCCTAAGTTTTCGAAATAGACGCCTGGGTTTGTAGTGAACGGAGTTATAGTTGCCCGAGATGCCGTGACCGGGGACAGGAAGAGACATACTAGTAACACGGTGAAAAGAGCGGAGCGAGCGTGTTTAACTGGCGTGGGGCCTTGGTCCACTGATGGTTGAGGCATCGTTCTCTTTTTTGGTTGCTCGGTTGGTTCCATGTCGTTCACGTCTTCATTTTCGATGGGGAGTGCTGCCAATCGGTGTATTGGTCGGCGCAAGATGTTATTTGCTGTTTTAACATCGACAACTCGAACGAGTCCGTCCTCTCCGTTAACGACGTTAGTTACGCGCCCCAATGGCCACTTCAACGGTGGAAGGTTATCTTCCTTCATGATGACCATTGTGCCGGGTGGGACGTTTTGGGCCGTATATTTTCATTTGACTCGATGTTGGAGTTGATTCAAATATTCAGTCGACCATCGTTTCCAGAACTCGTTCTTGACGTATGTGACAAGCTTCCACCGAGTTAGTAAACTGACCTTGTTTGAATGAGCCTGAGGGTCGACGAGCGCTGTTAGTGGCTCACCAATTAAGAAATGTGCTGGCGTGAGGGCTGCGAGATCATTGGCGTCATCAGACATTGGCGTAATGGGGCGAGAATTCAAAATAGCTTCTACTCCCAAGATGACTGTCTCCATTTCTTCATACGTCAATGAAGCCGAAGCAAGACTATGCTGCATTAGATTCTTTGCAGATTTGACGGTGGCTTCCCACAGCCCACCGAAATGAGGAGCTCGAGGAGGGATAAAGTGAAAGTCAATACCTCGAGACCTGCATTCCTTGAGTAGTTTCTCCTTGGAAGCATTCTTGCTGAAGACATCATTAAGATCCTGTAATTGATTTCGAGCACCGACAGAGTTGGTGGCGTTGTCGCAATAAATTTTCCGGCAATGTCCTCGCCGTGATATGAATCGACGCAAGGCACCAAGAAAGCCATCCGTTGATAAAACGCTCACCAATTCCAAATGAACGGCCTTCGTAGCGAAGCAACAAAAAACAGCAATGTAAGCCTTTTGTGGCTGTTTACCCCGGATCTTGAAATGAATGTATATCGGGCCGCAAAAGTCGACTCCGGAATTGATGAATGGTCGTGCAGGTTGAACACGATCAGGTGGCAAAATCCCCATTAGTTGTGTCAATAGTTTGGGCTTGGCCTTGGCACAACGGACGCAGTGTTGTACGACGGCGCGGGCTAAGTTCTTGCCGCCGAGTGGCCAGAACTGTTGTCGTGCGATGGCGAGTAGAGCCTGAGGACCCGCCTGCATATTTTCTGCGTGTAGCGCATTGAATAGCATCTTGGTGATTGGATGACAATTCGGAAGCAGAGCAGGATGCTTGGCTCGATACTCGAGATTTGATGACTCGAGGCGTCCGCCTACCCGAAGGATTCCATCTTGGTCCAAAAGAGGGGTCAAGGAGCTGATTAAGCTACCCTTTGAAACTTCGCCGTATTTGATTATGTGCTGGAGATCGTCCTTGAATCTTTGTTGCTGCACATGTTTGACTATCAGAGATTTTTGGCGTCATCTAGCTCTATCACTGATGGAACGGGTGAATTGTTCTCTCTGGAGCACCGTTTCGTGGCCTTGGTGAAGCGTAGAATATAGGCGATTATGCGCTGAAGACGTCTGAAGGAATTTTGATGATTAATGTTGAGTAGGAAGTCGTCGTCCCTTGTGAATCCGAGACATGTGGATTGAATCTTAGTCCGTTGCTCCAGAGTGCATTCGTCTGGGTTTGGATTAAGATTAGGCCATGCGTCTTCTCTACCATGAAGGAAAAGTAGACCGAAAAACGTTAAAGTGTTGTTAATGACTAATTTTCCAGGAGGAACGCCTCGTGATAATAGGTCGGCTGGATTATCTAATGATGGTACGTGTCGCCATTGCTCGGGGATGCTGGCCCTCTGCATGGCCGAAATGCGGCTGGCGACGAAGGTGTGGAAGTTCGATGACTCAGCCTTAATCCAACCGAGAACTATTGATGAATCGGTCCAAAGGAAGATTTGATTGGTGTTCAACTGCAAATCCTTTTTAATGCGCTGTTTGAGCTGTGTCGCCAATTTGGCGGCGCATAGCTCGGGGCGAGGTAGTGTTATTTGCTTAATTGGTGAACCTTAGACTTGGCACATAGAAATTGTACAATGACAACGTTGTCTCGCCCTACGGACCTGATGTACGCGGCAGCACCATGTGCCTTCTCTGAGGCATCAGCGAAAATGTGTAGTTGTATTTGGGAGCTTATTTTGTGAGCCAATACATGTCTGGGGAACGTTATGTGGTTTAATGCGCTGAAGCCATCTCTGAAGCTGATCCATTTGGTATGTAGTTCTTGTGGAAGTGAAGCGTCCCAATCGAGTTTTAACTCCCACAGTTTCTGCAAAAACAGCTTCGCCGTTATGACCACTTGAGCCATTATGCCCAATGGGTCAAAGATGTGTGCGATGTCAGAAGAAGCGGTTCGTTTCGTGACCCCTTGCGTAGGGATTAAAGTGCTTCGAATGGCGCAAGAATCAGATTTGGGTTGCCAGGTTAACCGCATCGTTTTGACGCTGTCGTCGGAATGGTTACTGAAGTCTAGTTAAATTGCTTGGTCCTCAGCTGGTATTTCTTTGAGTAGGTGAGGGTGGTTTGCGCACCACTTACGAAGCCTTATGCCCGCGGTTTTCAGAGATGATAACAATTCGGTTTGCTTTAGCAGGCAGGTGTGTAAGTGGTCCGACCCAGACAAAACGTCATCCACATAAAAGTCGTTTTTGAGCGATTGAGCGGCAAGGGTGTACTGGTCCTTCACATTGTCGGCTAGCATATGTAAGGTGCGCGTGGCGAGATAAAAAGCTGGAGCAGTACCATACATGACCGTGCAAAGCTGACAGCACTTCAACGGTTTATTAACATCGTCCCTCCACCATATCAACTGGTATTTTTGGTCAGCCGGGTCAACTTGGATTTGCCGGTACATTTTTTCGATGTTCACGGTGAAGACGTATCGAGGAAGGCGGAAGCGTAGTAATATTGTGAAGACATCGCCCTGAATGGCTGACCCGACTGCCAAGACATTGTTCAGTGACAGATTGCTGGTTGTTTTCGCTGATCCATCGAAGACCACTCGTCATTTAGTCGTTGTGCTTTCAGGTCTGAGGACGCAATGATGTGGAAGGAAATAGTAGGGCTCTTCTACCATAGTGAAGCAGACTTCCTTCATATGACCCAACTCTATGCATTCCCTCATGAACGCGTTGTACTGCTGCCTTAAGGTTCGATCCTTAGCTAGTCTCCTTTCCAAGGAGTGGAAGCGTCGAAGTGCCGTGTCACTGGACTCACCCAATCCATGTGGATCGCATCGGAACGGAAGTCGGACGGCGAACCGGCCGTGGTTGTCCCTGTTCGTAGTCTGTATGAAGAATTCCTCACATTGGGTTTCAGCAGCGGTATAATTATTTGAGCCATGTTCAGTTTCCTCAAGCTGCCAGAATTTTTGGATGTGGGAGTCCAAAGTTTCATCTTCACTGCATATTCCGCAGTGTGCGAGGTTAGTTACTGAGCTGGGCCTGGCGATTCGGCCTGACACGGTCCAACCGAAAACCGTGTTCTGGAGTATAGGAAGTTGCTCTCCCAATTTTATTTGGCCAACAGAGAGAACTGAATAGAACAGCCCGGCTCCAATAAGAATGTCAATGGGACAAGGACGATGAAATTGTGGCCAACCTTATGTTGTCAGGAATAGGCCAGGACGTCTTCTCGATATGTTGCGAGGGTTGCGTTGCTATTATCCTTGGTGAGACATGAACGTCTATGCTTGTGCTGAAGTCAGTTATGTTGGAATGTATTTCGATGTTGGCCCTTGATCCACCAATGGTAACTGAATGTCGCGTTTCTTGGAGGCCCAACCTTTTTAAAAGTCTTTCTGAAATGAAGTTTAGCTGGGAACCGGAGTCTAACAAGGCTCTTGCCTGAATTTGGTTTGCCCAGCTATCCGTGACCTTGATGAGGACCGTACTTAACAGAGTATAAGCGCCGACAGTTGAGGGAGTGCTGGAACTGAGCGACGCAGCTTCCTTAGTGCTTGAATCTGGGTGTGCTTGTATTTGTTGGTTGTTGACTGCGGGAGGTGACTGGTTGCCCGAAGCTTGAGATCTTGGGCTGTTGTCTTCCAAATGAAGCAATGTATTGTGTTTCTTGGAGCACTTGTGGCAATTACCAGAGGGACATTGATTGGAGCGATGTCCTTTCTTGAGGCAATTAACGCAGTGACCAGCGCGTTGTATGAGTTTAAGATGCTTGTCAGGACTGTGATTGGGGAAACTGGAGCAGGAAAAGATTGGATGATCTCCTTTACACACGAAGCACAGCGTCCTTGAGGATACGACAGCTAATGCCCTTGGGGGTCGTCCTTTGCCGAAATTAATGTCGTTAGCGGCGTTTCTTGAGTTTTTATTAGGAAGGGATTCTAGTGACTGGAATCGCCTTTCCAGGAACGCAAGGAAGTGTGCTCCATAGATTGCAATTTCCTAGGATGTTCCAGGCCTTGCTCGTAAGGCGTGTGCGAAACTCCGTCTAGTTTTTTGATGAGGATTTTGAGATTCGTTAAACTTAGCAGGCACTCTCGAGTTGTGTCATTGAGTGACTTGATGGCTGTGGCTGATTCGGTGTGAATGACTGATTGGTTCAATAATTTGTTAATGAGGGCTGCTACCAACAATCTGTCATTGTCATATCTGTCCTTGAGAAGGTTCCAAGCAGACAGATAGTTCGCGTCGGAGATTGTTAGGTGGCTGATACATCGCTCTGCTTCACCAGTTAAACTCGTCTTGAGGTACCACATTTTCTGCGCATTGCCCAGATTTTGTTCGTGAACCACTTACAAGAACAAGTCGTGGAACTGCTTCCTTCATATTTTGGCAATGTGATGGTTGGCAGCTCAACCTTGGGCGAAACATCACTTGTGACTGGATGTGTGGACGGTGTAGAATGTTGTTGTAAGTCTATTATTGTCGACTCTACTTCATCGGACAGCAAAAGATACGCTTCTTGATCAAATCCAGCAGCAATGGGGTCGTCTGTCATTCCCCAGATGGCATCATGCAGAGTCTCCAGGTTTGCCCAAAGGCGTTCAATGCAACGGCACTTTACGTCGTACACGACAGCGTTTTGTTGAGGGGGAAGGTTTTGGACTGAGTCCAAGGCGCGCCTTAATGAGACGATACAGCTGTACAGATGATTGTACAGCTCCTCTATGTTGGCAAAGTATTGTTCCTGGAAACATGGATGACTGGTTTCGAGGTCATATTTAGCCCGAATACCGTAGTCCACAGATTGGAACGTCTCCCAGAGTTCCTTTATGGCCTTAGACTTTTTGACGAGGTATTCGTCGTTTTTGCGTGTCGGAGAATCCTTCTTGTAGTTCCTTATATGCCTCTCGATTTCTCCTCCTGTCTCGTTCTGTTGTTTTGCAAGTTCTTCCAAAGAGGACATTCCTGAAGTTTAACGAAGTGGAACGATGAGAGCAAACAGCGGCTTGAGTAAGTTGACTGCCACAAATGAGGTGATGTTGTCGTGCAATGTTGCGAGGGACATCGATAGGATTGAAACTTCAGCTGCTTCTTCTTCAGGATGCTCGGGATGAAACGAACTTGACGGTCTTCGCGGTTTGACAATTTGTCGCAACGGTGAACGGTTTGAAATTCGCGTAAACTTAAATGGTTTGGAGTTCGCGTGAGGTGAATCACGTCGGGGTCACCAATGTTGAGCGCAGCCTCTTTTGCCTGTGTTTTAATGCAATTAGTTAAGGTGTTACACCTCTAACTAACCTTTTTTGACTCCCTTTCAAAAGGGGGAAGGTTTGATAAAGCAAATCAAGGTGTTACACCAAGACTTGTGTTGAAGTGTGCAAAGGTCTTAGACCGATACACGATCGATTATGAGGAAGGAGTGAAAGGCTTTGGTTCTAATTAACAACTGATTTATTTGCTCCAAATTATGCGAATTTATACCAAAAAGGTGCTGACGAAGGATAAATTGTTACAGGTAAGACTAACAAATATTAGAAACATGTGCACAACTTAAAGAAAGATGATCCCGCAGTCGAAGGTAAGTTTGTTTGCGAACGGAATTTGCTGACGAGTCGGAAAAATGTCATTTGCAGGTGAGAAGTACACTGTGGTAAGTAATTATTTGGTCATCAGGTACAGTAACGTAAGGCATTTGTGAACAAGTATTTCGACCGGAAAACAAACCCAGTAAAAATCCATGTGGGTGACCAGGTACTCCTCAGAAACGCGGCCCGGAAAATAAGCTAGTCCAGCCTTGGCTAGGACCTTATAAAGAAGTAGCCGTAAATAGCCCGGTCAACAGTACCGTTTTAATAAAAAACCGGAAACGACGCGTACACAACAATAGGTTGAAGTTGTTCAAGTAAAACACTTGTCTCTGTCTTTCCAGAATGAAACTACTAATGATTGTAATGCTTGAAGTAGTCTTAGTCCAGCCAAAACCAGTGGACATACACACCTTGAAATACCAAGCAGTAGTGTTCGAGCCCCTAGGGAGAGTACTGAACTACCACGATCATTGGACGTTCATCACGCAAATACGGCAACGCAAATGGGAGTAACACCTGAACTACATAAAAGAATGCGAGACAGCGATACATAGATTATGTACCGACGCAACCAATTTCGCGGGAGAAGAGAATTGCTAACACTGGCAGGGAGACATCAGAAAGTAGGTGGTACAAATACTGGACCTAACAAGTAAAGCGAACTTTACAATTACGCCTCGTAGCCGAACAAAGAGAGGATTACTGAACTTGGGAGGGAAAACAATGAAAACGGTGTTCGGAACAATGGATAGTGAGGATTCAGAAAACATCCATCAAAAACTGAGCGAACTGGAAAAAGACACGAAAATTACTCTGGACCTGGCAAAGAAGCAAGTGACAATAATGGGAACTACGCTGAAGGCTTTGGGTAAAACCAACACAGAAATGGTAGAACGACACAACAAGTTACTACAAAAGGTGGAAAACCTCAACCAAAAGATAGGGGAGATATCCAACCATTCGGACCAACTCCATAGAATACACGTGAGGATGGACATTAACGAACTCATCCTATACATGATGTCCGAGCTGCAACAGATCTATTTAGAACTAACTGATCTATTTATAGCGTTAGAAGCACTAAACCGAAGAGAGTTGAGCCCTCTACTAATCTCCACAAATCAGATTTTGTACATCTACACCAATGTGTCAGAAAAACACAATGGAGAAGAAGCTACCATGAATCCCATCACCCTCCAGAGAATAGCAAAGGTAGATTACGAAGGAAGTCAAGGGGGAACACTCATACAAATAAGGATACCTCTGTTAGAACTTCATCAGTACACCCTGAATAGAGTCTACACCACCCCCATGGAGACGGGCCATAACACGTACTACGTATACGACATAGGGTATAGTTATTTTCTGAATACCAGCCGCTCCCAGAAAATTTTGGCTTAACCGAGATAAACTACCAAACCCAGTGCATAAGGGTTAACGATACTTACAGCATCTGCCAACATGGAGATCCGGTGCTAACAAACCAACACGCACCGATTGCTTATGAGCTTTGTTCAAAGCAACAAACCCGATCCCGGCTAGCTGTCGAATGCATATATTGGGGAACCCCAGACCAATAATTATCCCCATGCACCAGGACAACGCTTGGTTATATTGGGAACAGCAACCAACCCCACTAATAACCAATGCGAAAATAACGAAGTAACGTATCAACTAACTTGTCTAGGCATAGTGGAATTAAATAAGAAATGCATATATCACCTAGCCGAGAATACACAACCTTATAAGGTAAATGAGTGGCACCCCCTGCACATACATCAACCGGAAAGCGTACCACCGCCAAAAACCGATTTCGCCAAGTATAAAATACTCCCAAAGGCTACGGTGAAGCAACAAGAACGAATGGAAGTATTACACCCGATCGCACTAAATGACCATAACAAAGAGTACAGCGAGACAATAGAGGCTCTGGATACCCACATCAAGGAGACCGAACAAATCCGTCGTAACAGAATCCAGTTACATACGACGACCAGTTTGTCAGGAGGCATAGTGATACTAATGGTCATCATCATAGTAGTATGGATATGCAAAAACCAAATCTCACGAAAGAGAAACCCCAGGCCCTAGTCAAACAGAACCATAGAAACAGCGCTCAAAGAACTTAATATCAATCATAAATGAAAGAAAAAAAAAGAAAAAATATATATGTATATATATAATAATAATAAAATAAACAATTATAGTAGCAACCAATCATTAATTAACAGGAAATATTAAGATGCCAGCCTTGAACGCGACCGGAAAAAGAGGACAACTTGGGAGACAGCGTGAACACTCCGAGTTAGTTATAAACATTGGAGACAGCCTGGATTCGGTGGAAATAACCGTCGACGACGACAGCCCCTTCGCCAAAATAAGTGTTAGAACCATTCTTGGCTCAGCCGAGGTAACCTTTGAAGTCAACAACCTGGACGCAGGACCGTAAAACGGAGACACAAAGATGCCAACCGACAGATTAAGACGGACCACCAGCATGTGGGAGAACATCCTCCAATGTTATGCCGTACAGGAAGACTGCAAAAAACTAAGGAAGCCAGTCGACGAGTTGGGACTGACCACCGGCAGGTGGGAGGACATCCTCGAGTAAGCCGACAAGCTATACCATCAACTCAAATTGGGTGAGCCAGAAGAGGACAGACAAGACAATCCCGACAAGGGGGAGAAATTCTTCAGGAGAGAGGAGGAAATCTCTAAGATGATTAGAGAAATGCATAAGGAAACATCGCCAGAAAAAAAGGGCAGCAAACACTCAAAGCACATCCTCAACACGAAAGGAAATAGAGTCGTAAATGGTAAATTAAATTTATGGGAAAATAGGATTAAGAGAAAAGTGAATTGTAATGCCGTCCTGGGTAAGACGTTAAACTGCAACCACTAGGATTAAGAAAATATATAACAAATGTAAAAGAAACTATAATTACAATGCTATAAATAGAATATTATTTTATGGGAAATGTTATAAAAAATATTATGAGAATGTTTTATAAGAAACTAGCTGTACCCGCCCGCTTTGCTGGGCATTACGTAAAACTGCTTATTTTTTGTATACTGTATATGTTGATACTATATATGTGTTGTTTTTCTTTAGTTATAGATTTTTGATTCTTAGCAGTTATCTTTTGATTGTAACATAAGTTCAAAAACTTCCAAAAAATCTTTGACTTTTTCAACAATGTTTTTATTAACGTTTGGCTACAAATTTTCGCCGTAAAATGGATAATAAATTGAAAGTATGAATAGTGCTTAATAAGAAAATGAGAAATAAACTTAAAACAACTATTCAAGCACTCTTTCAAAAAGAGACAATTTTGGAATTATTACTAAACTTTACAGCACCTATTAATTTTAAAGTTACAAAAAAATTTAAATATAGTAGTTATAAGAAATCGAAATTTATCCTATGTTCGGTGACAACAATGAAACAAATAAGGATTTATAGATTGCCGGTTGAAACTCAAACAAAACTGGTTAACTTTTTGCTGTTCTTCGATTAGTACCGGATGTAAATTTTTTATGGCACAGTAATATTTGAGAGGTTAATCCGATCCGATCGGCCACATGAACAATACGCCCACGTTAGCCGTGTAAATTTATTTTCGGCGAATTTGTTGAAAAATATTACTTTCTTCTACTTACAAAAAAAGTTAAGGTTTAATCACAGACAAAATAATTTACCAGATGTCGCGATCCCATGTGACTCTCTACCCATTTTTTTCCAACATCACACACGTAACAGCAGACAAAAGATCCATGGGCCGTATGCGCCTTTGACCGTCTTTAACGTTCAAAGAACAGACAGTGCGCGAATCGATGTTGATGTTTGATTGACAAATAGGGAATGAGTGATCACAATAACTGGAAGGGGGCTGATACAAAATTTCGCGCATGGAACACAATGTACATGTACACACAATGCACACAATTTTGATGTTCTGAAATTTGCACAAAACAAACACAAACAAAAATGTGTACCATTGGAGAGTAAAATTTACTCAAAAATTTCTGTTTTCTGTGTAATAGTATTTCTATTGATTTAAAGAAAAAATATACAAATTGAGTTTCAAATATATAAAAAGTTACAAAATTTTTCCGAAAAACGCGAGATTTTGCGTTTACGAATTTTAATCTGAATTTTATCATATATCATAACTTTTGTTTGGACACATTTTTAAAAACTCAATTCAGAGAAAAAAGATGGATTGAAAAATTTAGGAAATTTAAAAAAAATGGGGGTCGGTCATACGTATGAACTCCGTAGGACGCTTCGTTTAGCCGCTGGGAACATAAAATCGTTAAAAATTCATAATCTGAATTTTATCAATTTTCCGATCTTTTGAATGCATACCTTTAAAACCTAAATGTAGAAAAAAATGATGTATGAGAAAAAGGTAGGAAATGTCAAAATAGTGGGGGTTGGTCATACATATGAACCCCGTAGGAAGCTTCGTTTAGCCGCTACGCGCAAAAAACCGTTAAAAATTCAAATTTCTACCGGAAAAGAACCCTTCAAACCGGAAGAAAATTGGTCAACTTGGGATTCAAAGTTAGGAAATTTAAAAAAAATGGGGGTCGGTCATACGTATGAACTCCGTAGGATGCTTCGTTTAACCGCTGGGAACATAAAATCGTTAAAACCTAAATTTTATCAATTTTCCGATCTTTTGAATGCACACCTTTAAAACCTCAATTTAGAGAAAAATGATGTATCAAGGGAAGGTAGGAAATGTCAAAACAGTGGGGGTTGGTCATACATATGCATCCCGTAAGACGCTTCGTTTAGCCGCTACGGGCAAAAAACCGTTAAAAATTCAAATTTTTACGGGAAAAGAACCCTTCAAACCGGAAGAAAATTGGTCAACTTGGGATTCAAAGTTAGGAAATTAAAAAAAAATGGGGGTCGGTCATATGTATGAACTCCGTAGGACGCTTCGTTTAGCCGCTAGGAACAAAAAATCGTTAAAAATTCAAAATCTGAATTTTATCAATTTTCCGATCTTTTGAATGCATACCTTTAAAACCTTAATGTAGAGAAAAATGATGTATGAACGGAAGGTAGAAAATGTCAAAATAGTTGGGGTCGGTCATACATATGAACCCCGTAGGACGCTTCGTTTAGCCGCAACGCGCAAAAAACCGTTAAAAATTCAAATTTCTACCGGAAAAGAACCCTTCAAACGGGAAGAAAATCGGTCAACTTGGGATTCCCGGAAACTATGATGTCCTACAATCTGAAACTCAAAAAAATATTTACCATTTTCCACCAATTTCAACAAATCTATCTGCTACGGGTTTAATGAACCAAAATTGTATTGAATAACCCGAGAAAAATTTGTAGAAAACAATTAAAACCGGCTCTACGGAAATACAGAGTGTCAAATCATAGAGAATTCTTGAGAGAGAGCTTTTGTTCCGATTTGCAAAAGCGAAAAGTAACGGTTCCCTAATACGCAAGTAAAGGTTGAAGTTTTCGTATTCGAGATGGGCATAAGAAGATCCAAAAATAAATCAATCCCCATTTCCTAATCGAAAACCACATGACATGAAGTCGCATCCATCTCTAGTATGAATCCATGGATCCATCATATCAAGAGAACTCTACTTAAAATTAAGAGATATTATGAAATCAAACTACCGAATTGTTCTCGCGAATGCAGTTCATGCTCAAGAGAGTGAGAGAAATCGGTAAAAATTTGTACTCGAGAGAAACGATCGCTCTTAATTTCTTTATTTCAAGCTTTCGCACGGAAGGAAGATGCTCTCTTAAAATCAAAACGACCAAAACTTTAAAACTACCATATCTCGAAAAGTTTTAAGCGAATTTCTTCGAAACTTCACAAAAACATTCTCCTTCTAATAAGACTAAATCCTACCAAATTTCATAAAACTTGTCCCGGTAGATCCGGAGTTTTGCCGCGACAAACTTTTGTGAAAAGATATTCTTTTATATATATAAAGATGTTAAGAAAAAAAAATGTAAAGGAAACTATGAGAAATGTAAACAAGAAATGTAAAAGAAAGAAATGTTATAAGAATTGTAATTATAAAATTTAAGTGGAATGTAACAAGAAATGAAGAAGAAACTGTTAGCCATCTAATAAAATTTGCAAAAGAAAATACTGGAAATATTAAAGAACTTATAGAGGAAAGAAAACAAGAAATGTAAAGGAACTATAGGATATGTAAAAGGAGCTAAAAATAAAAATAAGTTATAAGGAGCTAGAAAAGAAGCGAAATATAAATGAATGTAATAGAAACTAGATGTGATTAGAAATGTAACTCAGATCTCAATGTAATAGGAACTAGTAAAAAGTAGCAATAGTAGAGGAAAACAATTAAGCAGTTACTAGCCGGTAGCATTAGTTAGCCAGTAGAAGTAGGCATGACATAAACAAAAAAAAGGGGGGGAGCTTCTCTAAAGGAGGGAGGAGTGTGATGACCCAGAAAAACCCCTCCAACGTTCGCTAAAGATAATCCCACAGAGAGACATCGCTAAGGAGACCAAAGAGGGCCTGGAAATCGCTCCAAAAGAACCCAAAAACGAAAAGAAGAAGCCAGAGAAAGCAAGCAAATGACGTCACTAGGAAGCTACGTCACCAGAGATAGATGCCACACTGAAAAAACTTCCGGAATCCCCGCAAAACCCCCAAGAAACATCGCCAAATATATCCCTATACAAAAGCGGAATCCCCTATGACGTCACGACGTCAACAAATGCCCAGTTTGTAAACAACCCTGACCTTGGGTAAAATTACAAACGAAAGAAAAAATGAAATCTGACCCCGCTAGTTGGAAATACACTCGAACGAGTGGCATTAACGCCGAGTCAGCAAAAATTGCGATGACGACCGCCGGTCGGTGACATGTAACCCGACTCCCTCATGCCCATTCATGCACCCATTCTACTCGAATCAACAAAAACTGCTGATCCAGCAGAAAGGCGGCAATTAACGGCGGCGGGCCACTGCGACTATGAAGGGAACCTGAGACCAATAGAGACACCAACAAAATACAAGGAATATGCCAGCAATTAGTTAAACGACCATGAAGGGAACATCCAAGCAACTAATTAAACGATTTGCACCAACAAATCCCATGGAAATAATGATTGGGAGGAAGTTCAGGTGCATCGCTCCAGCACGTGTATCCGTTCACGATAAAAATTGGAAGCATGGGAGCTGTCGGATCAGCAATATCAATGGGAACCTGTCGATAGAGGGAATCGCGCAATCAGCGTTATTGGTGCTATAAATGGGGCCGAAAAACCAGTAAGCAGGCAGTCAGAAATCCGGACGAGACGTTGCCCCAGGCGCTTGTGAAAACGCAGAAGGAAGACCTGGACTTAGCTGAATATCGCCGAACACCCCAGACGAGGAAGGAAGGCTTGGACCAAGCCGAATATCTCCGAACATTCCAGACGAGAAAACCCTGAAGGCGCTAGTAGCCCAGAAAGTAAGTGTGCATACGCCGAAAATTCACATACCGAACACGGTTCTTAGGAACCTATCGGGACGGGTTGGAACCTATCGGCTCAGATCTGAAACTTAAAAACGGGAACACACGCGTCGACTAAGAAAGGGAGCGTTCTATGTCGGGACCATCAGGCTTCCCGCTAGAGGAGGCTCTCCGAGACCCAAAGGTGGGGCCGAGACCAATTACATGGGAGAAGTACCGGGCCAGGCGGAATTGTCAACAGCGGGGGGACACACCTCCAAAGAAGGAAACACTGGCGGCCAAATACAGATCGGGTGTGGAGGCAAGGTTCCGAAGGGAGATTGAGGCAGTCAGGCGTCAATTGTTAACCGCCGTGGGCCAGAAGGAGCGACTGCAGGTGAGCACAGAAATTCAACGCCTGCACAACGAGAGAAGGAGATACCGGCGGGAGAAGAAGCAGCTGGGCAATCGGCGGAACCCACAGCAGGGTATTAAGGTTACGTTGAGAGGGCATGTATAGGTTAAGACTAAACCATTGAATATTCATGTTATAAGTTGAATTAGTATTTGTATTAATAAATCATAAGTTGTAAACGCACCGCATTTCAAGCTTTGAGTTGGCCCAGTTCCGAATTTATGTAAACATATGATGTCAACCCGCAGTGTACTTTCAGCAATTGAACAAATGCATGGTTTAGCACCACGAAGGAAAAGGTGTTAAACACATACGTAACATCACTCTTTTCCCCATCTATATGATGTCATTTTTCATTGATGTCTCGAAATTAAGGGGACGAACACTAGAATGATTATTAAAATTGCTTCAAACAATATATGTTTTCTTTGATTATTCCGCTGCATATTCCTTGCGTTTCCTCAAAAATTAATGGCACTACAAAAAAAAACCGAAAGGCCCAGTCAAGGTCTGCGCAATAGATTTTTCGTCAAAACTTGGTGTTTGAATAATAATAAGTGTTTCTTATTAGTATAAACTTAATTGAATCTCTTCAATACAATGGTTATATAGAGTAGTACGGTGACAGAAAAGATGAATCACAAGTTTATTTTTTCGCACCTGTTTTCATTTCGCCTTTAATACTGCCGTAGCTCTGCCATTTTTCGGCACTGGCCACTTAAGGTTTTTTGAATTCGTTTTAATGCAAGCTCTCTTTGATTTGCGTTTTGTTCAATTCGGCCCATCTTTACGACTCATATGAGACGATATCCTATTACCGATTTTTACTTATAATTCGGCGAATATTTTCATTGTTTCACCTTAGGTCGTGGTAGTCCTTCTCAAACTCCTCACAGTGACACACGAACGAACGTCCAACACGATCGCGTTCCCACGCTACACTGATTTATAATTTTATATAAGCTTGTTAACAACATCATGAGTAAGTGAACTAGCTCGATGATGGCACGCGCAAAAGAATGCTGCGCGATAAACACGTACAAGAATTGTCTATGCATTGTGACCTCAACAGTTGTTGTCGCATTATTAGCCTCGTAGCTACTGGCGATGGAAATCTGACGGTATATTGTACCGCACGAAATTTGACTGACTATCAGTGTACTTAACGAAAGAAAAGACGTTTTAACGTCAAAAAAATTACAACAAAATTTTGATACTAATATGTACTTTAATTATCAAACTTTTAATTACAATGATTATGGAGAGTAGTACGGTTACACAATGGATAAGTCACAAGTTTATTTTTTCCGCTGCTTTTTAATCTCTCACACTTGCTCGGCAATGAACATTTTTGGTTTTTAATATTTGGTTTGATGCGAGTTTTCTCCGATTTAAGTTTTTACAATTCGGTGCGTATATACGCCTCATATGAGACGAAAGGTTCAATGAACGGTGCAAATCCGCCTGCTAAAGGTTCAATGAACCAAAATAGTGTTTCAACAGGAGCAAAGGGATTGTTGTTTTTGCTGGACTGGCAGGAAAGAAAATTCGATTCGAATTCCTTAAATCGAATTTATGCACCACTACACAGCCAACAGTCCCTTTGGTGGTATATGTTGGTATACTCATGCCCCATTTCGCTCTAAGCCGATTCCCATTTCGCTCAAAACTGGTTTCTTATCCATGAACGTTGAAGTCGGCAAAAACACATACAGTCCATGCGTTATATGCATGCATCATTTCGTGTCTGCAATAAGAAAAAGTGGGTACACATTCATGTATGGGATCGCGTCATCTGGATAGTTATTTTCTGTAACAAAACCATATCACAGACAATAGCCGTATGTTCATTGTTTTGTTTTTTGCCTGGAAGAAGGCAATCTTATGTTAATTGTTGTGATTTGTGTCCCCAATAATGGAACTGAAAAAAAAATTGCATTCCCTCGGACAAAAACACAAACAAAAGCCAAAAGAATGAACTTGTGGCTGCATTTGCCATTAATATTGTTGTGAAATTCTACATTTCAATTTTACTCATTGAAATGTAGAATTTCTATTATTAAATTTTAACTTCTTCCATTTAATAAAATTATATTTATTAACATTTATTCTTTATTCATACGAGGACAATTTGCTTTACTACCAGTGTAATGTTTATATTATTATTGGAGACTTAAATGCTCACCATATTGAAGTGCTCGTCTGAAGCACCGACCAAAAATGCGTGAGATAGTAAAGGTAACGAAGAGCACCAATCAGTGCTCTGTGATTATCCAAATGACAACACTCCTGTTCAATGTTAAGACAATAACTAACTTTATTCAATCATGATTAGGCTATTTATAATGGTTTTTCCATATTGAACTTAAGTTTAATTGATGAAGAAATGATTACACTCAGTTCTTAGTATCGATTCTTCATATGTCCCCTATGTTTTAGGTATATTGTGCAACTATGCTAGGTAAGTGCATCAGGTAAGTACATAATCTAAATTTCTGTTCTAATACTTCTTCTAGTGATTGTCTTCACTAATTTGATATAATGTATGATCTTTGTGTCTTCACTAATTTGTTATAAATTATAATCTTTGTGTCTTCACTAATTTGTTATAATGTGTTATGCTAATGTGTTATAATGTATAATATTATAATGTTCCTATGCTAAATTTGATCGGACTAAAGTGTCTTTGCTCATTTTTAACAGGGTGATTATTCCATTACTAAAAAGGGTGATCCTTACACCAGCTTTTCTTTCTTGGTGCTAGTTTGTTGGGTCTGGATCCAGCTGCCGGATTCCATAAAACTTCCTTCTGATGGGTTTTGTCTGGATTTTTCATCGAATGGTTTCTACTTGCCTGTCGTCTGCTGGGATATTTGAGGACTTTAAGGTATTCGACTTTGTGGTCGATTTACATAATAGGAAAGGAACTCTGCATGGCTGTAACGTCTTTTTCGTTGAAACGTCGCTTCACCTCGCTGGACCCAGACTGCCCTTTCGAATCATTTCTTACACTATTTCAACAGAATTTTTAGCTTACATACTATTTTTCCATTAGTTGGAGTAGGTTATCGATTGAAATTTTCTAATTGTTAAACTTCGATCAATAATTCCCAATGATGGGGGAATTTTTAAACAAATAAATGACCATCAAAGTGAAACTACGTTCCAAACAGGTAAGTGACCAAAAGTGTAATTTTATTTATTTATTTATATATAACTTAATACAAGTTAATACTAGTTAAGACAAACGGAAGCAAACAATACAACAAAAGAAAAGGAAATAAAGCAAGAAAATATGTAACAAAAAAAAACAAAAAAAAAATAAAGCGTAATATATGCATTGAAGAATAAAGAAAACTTACTCAACTTAACTAAATTAAAACAAATTGTTAGTGTGAGAAAGTGAAACAACACAAAAGTGCTTTAAATGTATTATTGTCAGGAAATTTCTTCAGCGCATATCCGGAAAACCGAACGAACGTTGCCATTGCCATGCATGACAAGCAGGAGAGGGGCAGCCCGGTTATAAGCCCTTATCATGCGGGTAACGGGCTCCATCCTACCAAAGTCCGTGTGATGGAACCTTAAGAAAAACGAGCCGTCGGACCTGAGGTTTCCGCCGCTAGAGCGGAAAACAACCTGATCGTGACTATATGGCGAAAATATGTCTCTGGACGATACCGTGCATGAAAGGTAAATCAGCCATAACACGGCGTCCAGAGAGGGATTGCAAGTTAATATGTTTTAGCCGGTCGGGATATGGTGGAAGGTGAGGTCAGGGGCGTAGATTAAGAGCAAATCGGAGGAAGCGCTTCTGAACAGCCTCAACTCGCCTGATATGGACCTGGTGATATGGCAACCAGACTTGGGAAGCATATTCCAGTATCGTGCGAACGAGGGTGGTAAAGAGGGTCTTACGTGTGTAAGGGTCAGCGAATTCCCTAGACAATCTTGATACAAAGCCCAACATAACACCAGCTTTTCTTATTACGAAATTTATGTGCTCATGAAATGATAGCCTCGAATCAAGGTGAACTCTCAGATCTAGGACGCATTTCCCTCACCCAGCTGTAGAGCCATTTATAAAGAAAGTGCGAGGGACATAGTTCCGCTTCCGATGGAAGCAGACGTGTTCACACTTTGCGATATTGAGTCTAAGATTGCTTTAAGATTACCATGATGATATACGATTAACTTCACTTCACCACGTTCAAGAGCATTAGTGGTGTATGAGTTAGGTAGAAGTGCGAATTTTGGGTCAATTACAGTGATTTATCGCTTGATCATGATCCAGTTGTCTCTGAAGCTTTTACCTGCAATCGCAAAACACAAAATCTTTATATCAATTACTTTTAATGAAATAGATATGAAAAACATACTTTTCGCAATTCTTTATTAAAAGAAGACCGCATTGCCATAAGTTTCCCTTTAACGGTATCCCTATTGGCAGAAGGATCCTTGGTACGAAATAATGTCAGCACATCGTCCAAGGCAGCATTCCGCTTTACTTTATTGTGGTAGTCTTCGTGGCTAATTTTCCACAAACACTCATGGCTTCTATATTTTTCGATTACATCGATTACAAAATCATGCCCGCTTGTAGACATATTTTCATAGCATGTTAACATGGCGAATAATTTGGCAATCGTCCTATAATTCGATGCCTCCGTCTTGGATCCTTTCTTATGAACCCGAATCATGAACCCGGCCGTCCGGCACTCTGGAAAAATTCCTGATTGGGTGGAGAAGTCAAAAAGTTTGGTTAAAGGGGAAGCAAGCAAAGTTGCACATCTTTTAAGTGTAATTGGCGGAATACCGTCGGGATCGGGAGAGAAGTCATCCTTGAGGCGTGATAGCTCTACTAGCACTTCCTCCTCAGTGATAAGGAGATAAGGGAAGTTGGAAGGTAAGGAAATCGGGGCAAGATTGAGAACCGTGAAACATTGTATGTCTGGCTCAAATTGACCGTCAGAGGAGGTAGCTGAGAACAAACTTGTGAATGAGTTTTAAATAGATTGACGATCATCATACTTCATACCATGGTATGAAATGGAATGTGGATAGGAGTCCCCTTTGCGTTTCCTTTTAGAGTTCACGAAGGAGAAAAATATCTGAGGGTTGGTGGTAAGGTTAAATTGCACAAAAGCGTTCATAGTCATCATGAGCACCGGAGCGAAGATATTTTTTCCAGTAAGCGTTACGTATATTCCTCATAGATTTAACTTCACTGGAGTTCCAGGGAGGCGAGGAGTCTTTTCCGGTAAGCGTTACGTATATTCCTCAGAGATTTAACTTCACTGGAGTACCAGGGAAGCGAGGGAGGAGAGAATGGAGTTGTGGAAGAGATAGATTTGTTTAAGGCTTCGTAGGAATAGTTGACGGAGTTTTGGGAGCAGTGGTCCTGGTGTACTAGATCAAGGCAGGAGATATTAACACTAGTTGAAAGAAGATGGAAGTTAGTTCGGCGAAGGTTAAAGCGCGGCGGCAAAAGACGGGAATTAGGATGGGTGAGCGTAGTAGAAATGACATTAATGATGAGAGGTGGGTGGCCCTGATCAACGTTGCAGAGACAATTAGTGCTGCTATTCATGCTCCTCGGGTTATTGGAAAAAACCAGGTCTAGCAAACGCTGGTTCAAATATTTGACCGGGTTGATCTGGCATAAGTAGTTAGGTGAGATAAAGTCAATAAATGAAGATTCAGATGATCCGGAAAGACATGTAGACGTAATAATCAGCGGACCAAACTATATTGGGAAAGTTAAATTCACCGATGAGCACTATATGATCTTTATGAGTAAAGGAGTCATTCAGGGAATCTAATATAGCAGAGAGTTTCAGGTATACATTTTCATAGGATCGGGGGAGATATAGGAGGTAATAAGGATAAGGTTGTACATGGGGTAGCGAATTTTAATCGAGAGGAGTTCAAGGGGTTCACAATAGGTGGTAGGTATGATGGAAGCATTGAGAGAGGAACGCACAGCGATTAATACACCGCCTCCCCGTCGATTGCAGTCATCGAGGCGGCGGTCTTTGCGAAAAAAGGTGAAATCATGCCCAAAGATCACTTGGTCGTGGATATTGGGGCAGAGCCAGGTTTCGGTAAGGGAAATAATGTCGTGTGGTAAGGTGTGGGGAGAGAGGAGGTATTGATAGTAGAAAAAGAGGGAGGGGAGTTTTTTCTTGGTGAAGGGGAGACTGGAGAAGTAGCAGAAGCAGCAGTAGTTTTGCTAGAGCTACTGGAGGTATGTTCTCTTGGAAGAAACTTCTCGATAAACACGTCTTTTGGCCAGTTGGATTTACAAAGGATGGTTTCAAAAAGTGCGGGAGGAACAATAATCTTTAATGATGAGCACCTACAAACCTTCCGAGAGCTTTATAACCTTAATTTGATTCTGAACAGCATCTAGTCCAATGACATTTGCAATACGACAACTAATGTCCTCCGTTGATGTAGAAGGCATAAGCTCAGTTACGAAGATGGACCGTGTTTGAGGAACCGTCCTCAGTGTACTAAGCGATAACCGTGAATTAATTCTCTGATTGTTATCAGCTGTGTTTCCGGTTGCCGTGGCAGAATTGGAAAGGGCGCTAACCGATTGTTCCAAAGCGGTAGCAGTGCATGAAACTGCTTGAGTAAAGAGTAAAAAGAAACGATAAGGCAGGTTTTTTTGATCTTGTGACAATAGTTCTAGAAGTCAGCAGCGGTTGTGTAGCGGGCGAGGTCCTGGGCGGGACCTGCCGAGGGTGACCCCTCAGAGAGTCGAAACTCTTCAGGGATTCAAGAGAGGAAATGACGGAACTATGAATGCGGGCCGCTTCTGTGAGGGTAGAATCAAGCCTTTGCAGGTCCGATTCAATTTCTAGGAGATGAGAGGACACGGCACTCAGGGTGAACTTTCGGCACCGCGAGCAGTACCAATAGATTCCAGAGTCCTTCGAATCAATTCTATCAGCTATACCATCTGTTAAGCCAACGTATTTCGGGTGGAAGTATCCATCACCGTGGCAGGATACGAGCCTATCAGAATTTTTGTTCTTGTAGATCACGGCGCCACAAACCAACGTCGTAGTATCGTTGTGAGATCCGCAATCCGGCGTAGCACTGAGTATGATACAATACTAAACTACTTTAGGATTCTAAGTTTGAGTTAAAACTTAGTAAGTTAAGTAGTGTATGTTTGAGTTTATACAATACTAAACTACTTAAGAATTGTTCTTAACTAGTAGAATTGTACTTTGTACTGAACTATTTAAGAGTTGTAAGTCTAGGTTAAAACTGTAGGGAATTGTGATATTATGTAACGTATGACTTAAATATAAACTTAAAAACTAAGATGAACAAAGTTCAAGCCTGGCAAGTCCAAGGTGTGCTGCGGTTAATGTCAGTTCCGTGAAGTGAACAAATATTTGAATAGCAATTCAAGCCTTGCAATACTTGACTCAGCGATGGGACGTAGAATAACTGATCCTGTGGTTGTTTAACTCAGGTCAGCTAAACAAAGGGAAAACGCTCAGTTTGTCAAGCAAAAAGTGGAACAAATTGATTTTTAAACTACAGAAGAACTTTTTGGTGTATAATATTTGGCATTAAAAACCTATAACAATTTAATATATATACAACATTAATATATAACATTTGTGTTGAAAGTTAGCACTAAAATGCAATGAGACAATTGAATGTCACATTCACTTTTAATTTTCAAAAAGATATTGCCACTTATATAAACTTTGTATTTATCAGTTTCCCAAAAAATTACAAATAAATAATATATCAATTTAATACTTGATTTGGTTTAAAATTGACTTAATTGGTTCAAATTAACCGACTTGATTTTAAATTGATTTCACTTCATAAGTTTAAGCGAATAAAAACAGGAGCGATTAGGTAAGCGACTATGCTCGACGAGATATCTCTGACCAATCCAATGGGATAATGGGATAAGTTAGTATGATCACAAACAACTATTCATATGTCCCATTCACATACATCGCGTTGGCACACAATTTTCCTACTAGCGGACATAAAGCTTCCGATGAGTGTCGTTTTGCATAAAGCTTCCGATGAGTGAGTACTCTCTTTGAGAATGCAAAAGCACTAACGCACTCTGAGAGGAATATGGTCTGGTCTCTGGTAGAAGATGGTATCTCTTGGAGGGGCATAAAAGTAAGTGCAAAGGAGGGTCTTTCTTTAATTTTGAATGGGACAGAATTATTCAATTTCAAAATTTTCATTCGCTTCACACTAACACAAAAATTCTTTGAATATGTGTCATTCATGAGCAAAATGTGCACACGCTCAGGGATACACACTCAAAAATTCCTATTTTCTGTATAGAATATGGGAATTTTTATGTGTTGGTGTTTTTCGTTAATAAGATAACGAAAATATATGTATAAAATAATAATAATAATAATAATAATAATAATACAGCCCTTGCTTCCGAGCAATTGTTTTTGTCTAGCTTGCGTGTTGCTATGTTGGCTCTATTCCCAGTATGTCTCTCCGCTCGGTGTGCCTTAAGGCATAGGCCTCCTCCAATATCTTCCACTGTTTTCTGTCTGCTGCCACTCTTTGCCAGAGGGGACCTAAGGTCATTTTCAACTCGTCCTCCCATCTTCTCACCTTGCGACCTCGGCTCCTGACTCCGTCTCTTGGGTACCAGACCGTCACCCGTTTGCTCCATTTCTCTTCCTTACTACGGAGCAAATGTCCAGTCCATCTCCATTTTAGTTGGTCGATACGTGATAGGATGTCCGTAAGTTTTGTTTTGAGCCTGATGTCTATACTTCTGACTTTATCTTTTAACTTTATCCCTAGTATGCTCCTTTCCATGGCTCTCTGACATTTTGCAAGTTTGTCCCTATGATATTTGGTCAACGCCCAGGTTTCGCAACCATATGTGATGCAAGGGAGGATACAAGTATCAAAAGCTTACAAGTATCTTTTTCTTTGTCCTGATACCTAGTTCCTTGCTTTTCATGACTTCTTTCAAAGCCCAAAATTTTTTCCACCCAGTAGCAATTCTTTTGTCAATTTGCTTGGACATTTGATCATTCGGTGATATAATCTGGCCTAGGTATACATATTCCATTACATAATTGAGTTTCTCCACATTGATGGTTATGTCTGCAGCCACAGAGTTTGTCATCATTTTGGTCTTGCTCGAGTTCAGTTCCAGTCCTACTTCTCGGCTTCTGTTCGCTAGACTTTGTAACATGGATTCCAGTACTCTTGGGTTCTCTTCCAATACAACCAGGTCATCAGCAAATCTTAGATGGTTCAGTCGCGCTCCGTTTATGTTTAGACCTAGATGATCCCATTCTAGTTTCCTAAACATTTGCTCAAGTACTGCTGAGAATAGCTTTGGTGAGAGTGGGTCGCCTTGCCTGACGCCCCTTTCGATTGGAAAAGTATCCCCTATAGATTCCAGCTTGATGCTAGCTTTACTTCCGATGTAAATGTTTCTAATGATGTTTACATAAGCCTTTTCAATCCCCGCTCCGTAAGACTTTGCCATACGAATTCATGTTTGAGGCTGTCGAAGGCTTTGGAATAATCTATGAAGGCTATATAGATGGGTTTGTTGTACTCATTGTATTTTTGTATGAGCTGTTTGATGGTGTGTATGTGGTCTATCGTACTAAAGTTTTTCCTAAAACCTGCCTGTTCAACCGGTTGATTTTCGTCGAGCTTGTTGGATATTCTTTCTAGGATGATTTTTGCAAAAACCTTGTATACGTTTGAAATAAGGGATATTGGTCTGTAGTTTCCAATATCTTCTTTTGAACCTTTCTTGTATAGCAGTATAATGTGGGATTCAGCCCATTGGTTTGGGATGATGCCAGTCGATAGTATCTCATTGAAGATCATTGTTAGAACTGGACTTAAGTCTTCAAGTGTTCCCCTCATGAGTTCATTTGGAATTCTGTCTGGGCCCGGTGATTTCTCCATCTTTTGACTTTTTATAGCCCTTTCTACTTCCGATTGGAGTATTTCTGGTACGTTGTTGATAACTTCTGCTATATTCTCCAGTCTAGGTCCTCCAACAGGCGACGTTACGTTTGGCGGCTTTGAGTATAGCGAGCGATAGTAATCCGTTGCTATGTTCAGGATTGCACTACGAGAAGTTGTTGGCCACTCTTTACCCCTCAACCTTGGTATCCATTCTTTTCCTTTCTCACAAAGTTCCTTGAAGGCTTTTCGTGTGCCTCCTGTTTTGATAATGTGGTTCTCTAGGGTACTGATTCTCCTACTTTTCCAGTCTTTTCTCATATTTTCCCTGATGCGCTTGCTCAGGCTCGATATTTCTTTAAGGTTTTCCTTCCTATTCTTTTTTGATATTATATTCCTTCTATATTCAATTAATTTAAGGGTTTCTTGGCTTAGATATGATTCCTTGCTTTTATTTGTTAGTGTTCCTATCTGTTCCTTGAGCTTGCTTTCCAACCTGACATATTTTTCGTTCAGATTCCTATTCGAAGTGACAACTTCCATCAAGTCTTCTGTAGAGTCGTTTGGGACCCTCTTGTTACTAACTATTTGTGGGTAGTTCGTTTGGATTGCTTTCGGCCTAGGTTTTTTTGGACCGCGTTCGGATAGACAACAACGTACCATACGGTGGTTAGTACTAAAGTTTAGGTTTTTTATTATACTCGTGTCGCTGAACAACATGGCTTTGTTCGTCGTGATGTAGTCTATCTCGTTTCGTACCTTTCCATCTGGAGATATCCAAGTCCATTTAGTTTTGTGTTTTTTACGGAATATGGAATTGAGCAGCGTTAAGTTATGTTCGAGCAGAAACTAAACCAGTTTTTCGCCATTTTTGCTTCTTTTGCCGCTTCCAAATTTCCCTATTGCATGCTCCTCTCCGGCCATTTGGGCACCCACTTGAGCATTGAAGTCTCCCATGACTGCTAAATTGTTTTCGGTGTATTTTTCAGTTACTTCACTAAATTTGTTGTAGAACTCGTCTATTTCTGTTTTGGTGGCTTGTTCCGTCGGTGAATAGATCTATATATAAACAGGCGACACGTTTTTTTGTTATCCCTTTTACAGGAAACCAGGTGGACTTACCAGCATAAAAATTATACAATTCGGAAGATTGCTTTTTCCTCTATGTGCATCACCTAATTGTTTTTCTTAAATTTAATTATAAATTAGTTTAATTTTAAATTGAAATTAAAAAATTCAATGGGATAGTATGTGTGAATTGAGCACATTTATAGCGTAGATGATGCTTTTGGGAAGAATGTGTGAGTGTGAATGTTTTACTTTTTGCCTAGAAATATGCAACCATATGTGAATTTTTGGTCTGTGTTCCCGATACATAACAAGTACTAAAATAGTCGAAAATCAAACCAAATGGATCAATCTTCTACTGGTGACACAAACCAAAAGAATTAACATATAATTGCATTCCTCTACGAAAAAATTAAAATATAGAACATACTTATTTAATATTATCATTTGCATAGATCATACGTTCGACTGAATAAACAACCATTTATGCCAAATACGTCCATTCTTTTCACTCAAACCTAATATCTATGCCAGTGATAATGTGAGGGGCAAATGCAGCCATATCACAGACAATATTCACATGTTCATTCTTTTGTTTTTTGCCTGGAAGAAGGCAATCTTTGGCTAATAAAATTGCATTCTTCCAGACAAAAGCCAAAACAATGATCATATGGCAACAGACAATAATATGGATGCATTACCACAGACAAATTTAAAGCCATCGTTTACTTATACCATTGTTTTTTGCTAATGCGATAGAAATATATGCAAATTTTATTTCAAAAAATATGGAAAATCACAATTTTACAGTTATTTCTAGAAAACGCGAGGTTAACTTTCACGAATGTTTATGGAAAGCGAGCGAAAGTCTGAATTTTATCATGTTTCCCAACTTTTGTATGGACCCACATTTAAAACATAATTTAGAGAAATATGATATATGGCCAAAAGTTGGGAAATGAAAAAATAATAGGAGTTGATCATACCCCCTAGAATGCTTTATTTGGCCGCTACGAGCAAAAAACTGTTTGAAAGTGAAAATCTTAAATTATATCATATTTCCAAACTATTGTCTGCTCACCTTTAAAACCTCAATTTAGAGAAAAAAGAAACGGTTGGAAATGAAAGTTGGTTCGTTTGTACGGAAATTCCAGATATATTTTATTTACAATATATATGTATTTCCCACAACTTCATAATTTAGTTAAAAACCATATGATCCACGATCCATGTGGTTTGTTGAATCGTATCCCCGTCTGTATGAGAGATGGTAAATGCAGCAAAAGCTTTTCTAAGGACTTTTACAATACAACTCTACCCAATGTTAGATGCGTCGTGTTAGTGGTATAACAGTTGACTTTCGTGGCCACTCTGTTGACAACCGTTATGCTGTTCCTTAAAATCCATATCTTTTAGCGAAATTTGATTGCTACTTAAATGTGTAAGTTCTTGGCACAGTTAAGAGCCTAAAATATATGCACAAATATGTTAATAAGGGATACGACTATGCCTCATTACAGTATGTAAGAGTTTGAGGTGGAGTTGAGGGTAAAGTTTATATAGATGAAATCAATAGCTTTTTGTCCGGTCACTATGTTGGATCTACGGAAGATAGTTGGCGCATAAATGAGTATCCAATGCATTACCAGTCACGTAATATATTATAGTTCGACTTGAATGTCACTTGCCTTATCGGCCAAATGCAGTCTTTAGGGAAGGAAATGTTCAGCAAGCTCTTAAAAATTACAGAAGAACAAAATTGACTGCATTCTATGAAATCAATCGAATTAGTTCGTCCGAGTTTCTATATACAGAGACGCCGATGCATTATATTTAGGAAGATAAAGAAAAGAAATCGAAAAACCTCGAAGAGGAAGTAGTAAAGATTTTGCTCGATTATTTTATGTTTGATGTTGAGTTGTTCCATTTGAGACTATTTTAGCTTCATCTTCGACGTCCCATCAGGATTTGCGTACTGTTGGGAACATTATTTACTGCACATTTTCAGCACATGCACGAAGTATCGCATGAAATGATGGAGAGTGGCGTAAATATTTATTAGAAGTAAAAGATTGTAAGTCCTCTCAGCAGTTAAGAGAGTTAGTTGCCATATCCTATTTGTGGTATGAACTCTCCTACAAATGCTTCAGATTTCTGGAATAAATTCAAAATTTTCATGTGTGTAGAATTTTTAAGAAACTCTTCAGAAAATGATTCATAGAACCGTGCTTTATTAGCTATTGAGGAAATTTTGTTCAGTAAACGATTCCTTCGGTACTTCAACTAAACTTTTCGGAGGTAAGACTTTTTTACTCTGTGGAGATTTTTGACGAATATTGCCGGCTATATCTCACGGTACATGTGTACCACTTATTGAGAAGTGCCTAAGTTCATGGTCCGAATTTTCAAAATCCACAAAATAACTTTTACCCAAAATATGAGAGCTTCACCTCATGAGATTGAATTCGTTGAATTTCTTAAATCTCTTTGTAATGGAACTTTACCCACATTTCCAGATTACAGCCAAGATGTTATTGAAATTCCTTCCCATTTAGTTAGCTGCAACTTCGTGATTCCAGATACTTATGGCAATGTATCTGAAATCATAAAGTCTAACGATATTCTCAATTCGGTTATATTAGCACCCAAATATGAAGCCTGTGCTTTTATTGATGCAGAAATCTTTAACAGCCTGGCCGGAGAGAAACGAATATATTTGTGTTCCGATAAAATCTTGAGTGATGATTATAGAGAGCAAAATAATTTTCCATTAGAATTTTTAAACTCAGTTAATGTAAGTTGGCTCCCGATCCCACAAATTTATTTGAAAAACCAAATTACATACTTTTACTTATTCGTAATTTGTGTACAGGGCATGACTTGCTTGGTCAATGGTACACCTATTCGTTTAGTACAAATGCAAAAGAAAATTTTTTGGATTGTGAGATTTTAGCAGGAGTTTTCCGAAACACACGTATTTTGACACGTGTGACGTATTTTCGCCTTTTTCTTTTCAAGAAACTCAACTTCCCGTCATTCTGGCTTTTGCGATGACAATTAATAAATCCCAGGGGCAAACGTTTCAAAAATCAGGAATCTTACTCAAACAACCTATATTTTCTCACTGTTAATTGCATGTTGTAGCCAGTAGAGTTAGATCGTTTTACCGATTGCGTGTTTATATGTATTTCTGAAACACAAAGCCAAGGTCATTTGGCAGAAGATGAAAGAATTTTTACAAAAAGTATTTTGTATGAGAAAATTTTATGATCTTTTGAGATCCGCAACCGCACCCGCAAGATTTTCGATAATTATAGATAGGGCCTCATTCAATATAGATGTACTTTGACGTGCAAAATGAGCTGAAATGATTGCTACAACAGTCTGAACTAAATAACCTTTTTACTTACAATGCTACTGTATATAAAGCTCCATGCGCGAGCTATTAGAGTGCGCGGAGCGAACGGCGGGGGTTGGCGAGCGTAGCGAGCAGGGGGCGCCCCCTAGTTTGAATAATCGTCCAATGTTTTGTGTACTCTGGTATGTTAATGTGAATTGCTGCTATTCGATCCGATATGCCTTCAAACCCGATAATATGACTTTTGAGTTTTGGTTTATCAGAAAGCCTACTCCCCTTTGTCCAGCAACTTCTCCTTTGTGGTACATAATATAGTTACTCCTTTCTTCAATACCTTCGCCTATTCTTCGCATCTCGCTTATACCTAAGATGTCCCATTTGATATTTTCGATAGCTAGCTGAAGTTCTTGCAGACTTTCTGGTGTTCTTAGCGTTCGTGTGTTTAGTGTACATATATATAGACAACAGACGTTTCGTTTCGACCTTTTCTGTTTTGGTTCTTTTGTTATATTTATATTTATTGGAGGGTGATGGTCAGCTTCCCCCACGGTGACCAGCCGGCTTGGGGTGTATTTTTCCAAAGTTGGTTTGTATACGGTTGTGGTGTTTGATTTGGTTTGGCTTCTGGTGCCGGCTGTCTTCACAAGTTTTTTGGGGTCTCGGATAGTGAAGCTGGTCTGCCTCGTTCGATATAGTTTAGAATGTTTGGTTTTGAACTTTCTTTTGACGTTCCCTTAGTATTTCGGAGTGTTGAGATGTCTTTCGTGTTTGCTTTTTTCAGGGAGGACGTGGTGGGTGAATCGGTGGGTGAATCTGTCTCTTCGCTCCTTCTTTTGTCTCTGGACTTGTCTGACGGTTTCTTCACTATTACTTGGTCATATTTTAGGAAGGCAAGTTTCCCTTCTTCCTTTCTTCTTCCACTTGGGTTTGTAGCTGCTTCCGTTGGCAACCGTTGGCTATTAAAATTGCATTCTTCCAGACAAAAGCCAAAACAATGATCATATGGCCACAGACAATAATATGGATGCATTACCACAGACAAATTTAAAGCCATCGTTTACTTATACCATTGTTTTTTTTCTAATTTAATAAAAATATATGCAAATTTTATTTCAAAAAATATGGAAAATCACAATTTTACAGTTATTTCTAGAAAACGCGAAGTTATCTTTCACGAATATTTATGGAAAGCGAACGAAAGTCTGAATTTTATCATGTTTCCCAACTTTTGTATGGACCCACATTTAAAACATTATTTAGAGAAATATAATATATGGCCAAAAGTTGGGAAATGCAAAAATAATAGGGGTTGGTCATACCCCCCAGAATGCTTGATTTAGCCGCTACGAGCCAAAAACTGTTTAAAATTGAAAATCTGAAATTATATCATATTTCCAAACTTTTGTCTGCTCGCCCTTAAAATCTCAATTTAGAGAAAAAAGAAAAGGTAGGAAATGAAGGTTGGTACGTTTGTACGAAAATTCCAGATATATTTTATTTACAATATACAATGTATTTCCCACAACTTCATAATTTAGTTAAAAACCACATGATCCACGGTTCATGTGGTTTATTGAATCGTATCCCCGTCTGTATCAGAGATGGTAAATGCAGCAAAAGCGTTTCTAAGGACTTTTACAATACAACTCAGGGCAATGTTAGATGCGCCGTGTTAATGGTATAACAGTTGACTTTCGTGGCCACTCTGTTGACAGCCGTTATGCTGTTCCTTAAAATCCATATCTTTTAGCGAAATTTGATTGCTACTTAAATGTGGAAGTTCTTGGCACAGTTAAGAGCCTAAAATATATGCACAAATATGGTAATAAGGGATAAGACTGTGCCTCATTACAGTTTCCACGAGTTTGAGGTGGAGTTGAGGGCAAAGTTTATATAGATGAAATCAATAGCTCTTTGTCCGGTCACTATGTTGGATCTACGGAAGCTAATTGGCGCATGAATGAGTATCCAATGCATTACCAGTTACGTAATATATTATAGTTCGACTTGAATGTTACTTGCCTCACCGGCAAAATGTAGTCTTTAGGGAAGGAAATGTTCAGCAAGCTCTTACAATTCACAGAAGAACAAAATTGAATGCATTCTATGAAATCAATCGAATTAGTTCTTCCGAGTTTCTATATACAGAGACGCCAAAACATTATATTTAGGTAGATAAAGAAAAGAAATCGAAAAACCTCAAAGAGGAAGTAGTAGAGCTATTGCAACATTATTTTATCTTTTATGTTGAGATGTTCCATTTGAGAATTTTTTAGCTTCATGTTCGAGGTCCCATCAGGATTTGGGTACTGTTGGGAACATTATTTACTGCACATTTTCAGCACATGCACGACGTGTCGCATGAAATTATGGAGAGTGGCGTGAATATTTATTAGAAGTAAAAGAGTGTTAGTCCTCTCAGCAGTTAAGAGAGTTATTTGCCATATCCTATTTGTGGTATGAACGTTCCTACAAATGCATTAGATTTGTGTAATGAATTCAAAATATTCAGGTGTGAAGACGTTTTAAGAAATTCTTCAGAAAATGATTCATATAACCGTGCTTTATTAGCTATTTAGGAAATTTTTTTCAGTAAACGATTCATTCGGTACTCCAACTAAACTTTTCGGATATAAGACTATTTTACTCTGTGGAGATTTTTGACGAATATTGCCACCTACATCTCACGGTACACGTGTACCACTTATTGAGATACCACTTATTGCCTTAGTTCATGGTCCAAAATTTCAAAATTCCACAAAATAACTTTTACTCAAAACATGAAAGCTTTACCTCATGAGATTGAATTCGTTGAATTTCTTGAATCTCTTGGTAATGGAACTTTACCCACATTTCCAGATTACAGCCAAGATGTTATTGAAATTCCTTCCCATTTAGTTAGCTGCAACTTCGTGATTCCAGATACCTATGGCAATGTATCTGAAACCATAAAGTCTAACGATATTCTCAATTCGGTTATATTAGCTCCCAAATATGAAGGCTGTACTTTCATTGATGCAGAAATCTCTAACAGCCTGGCCGGAGAGAAACGAATATATTTGAGTTCCGATAAAATCTTGAGTGATGATTATAGAAAGCAAAATAATTTTCCAGTAGAATTTTTAAACTCAGTTCATGTAAGTTGGCTCCCGATCCCACAAATTTATTTTAAAAACCAAATTGCATACTTTTACTTATTCGTAATTTGTGTACAGGACATGACTTGCTTGGTCAATGGTACACCTATTCGTTTAGTTCAAATGCAAAAGAAAATTTTTTGGATTGTGAGATTTTAGCAGGAGTTTTCCGAAACACACGTATTTCGACACGTGTGACGTATTTTTGCCTTTTTCTTTTCAAGTAACACAACTTTCCGTCATTCTGGCTTTTGCGATGACAATAAATAAATCCCAGGGGCAAACGTTTCAAAAATCAGGAATCTTACTCAAACAACCTATATTTTCTCACTGTTAGTTGTATGTTGTAGCCAGTAGAGTTAGATGTTTAACCGATTGCGTGTTTATATGTATTTCTGAAACACAAAGCCAATGTCATTTGGCAGAAGATGAAAGAATTTTTACAAAAAGTATTTTGTATGAGAAAATTTTAAGATCTTTTTATATCCGCAACCACACCCGCAAGGTTTTTGAAAATTATAGATAGGGCCTCATTCAATATAGATGTACTTTGACGTACAAAATGAGCTGAAATGATATCTACTACAGTCTGAACTAACTAACCTTTTTACTTACAATGCTACTGTATATATAGCTCCATGCGCGGGCTATTAGAATGAGCGGAGCGAACGGCGGGGTTTGGCGAGCGTAGCGAGTAGGGGGCGCCCCCCTAGTATGTTATTATTTGGTTGTTTATTTTTTTGATACATTTTTCATAGGGTCCCCTATTTTTGAAGAAAATACTGAAAAATATTTTTAATTTTAGGCCACGCATGACTCCTGAAATTCATAGCTCATCCCTCTTTTCTAATACAGTTCTATATTGCAGTTCTTCCGGTCGTTCAACGAATATGATTAAATCGGCTTATAAGGATCTATCGTAGTTCCTTCCTGACTTATTGTCGCTGGTACTTGAATCACGAAAGTGACTTTGCCACGGTGATTTTTCACTGTGACTTGGTTATCACTGTCACGACTGTCACTATGACTTGAAAGTCACCTTTTTCTTCATTTCTAGATCCAAGAGTATCGTGTGTTGAGGTATATATTCTAAGTAAAAATTGATTTTTCCTAAAAATTTTCTCACTTGTTTCCTTGTCTGAGGTACAGGGAATTTTTTTATTGCTATTAAGTTAGCATTCATCGGTTCAATATAATTGTTACCAATTTTATGACCGATATACGTAATTTCATTTAACGCAAATTGATATTTTCCTTCACTTGGCTTAAAACCTTGATCGTTTAATGCTTTTGATGTTTGCTCTACATATTTTATGTATTCTTCATAAGTTTGCGAATGTATTTGTATGTCGTCCATGTAGTTTACTGTAAACTTATCTAGTCCTTTTTTCCTTATGACACTAGACAGAATTCTTTGAAAAACTGCTGGTGCAGACTTCAAACCATATGGAAGGCGGTTCCACTGCCAATGATCATGATGTGTCACAAATGTTAATTTGTGTCTGTCCGTTTTGCGCACTGGTATCGACCAGAAAACCGACTTTGTGTCAAGTTTTGTTAAAAACTTGCAGTTTCTAGCAACGTCAGATCATCAATCCTAGGAAACGGTTGACTCTCTGGCACAACGATTTTATTTAATTTTTTGAAATCTATACAAAAGCGCGATCTTTTCCCTTCTTCTATCTTGAACACCATAGTAACTGGAGCTGCATATGGGCTACATGATTCTTCAATTAATTTTGCTTTCAACAATTCACCTACTTGCTTTTCAATTTCATCTTTGTCTTTGTCAATTTAATTGAGGCCTCATATCCTTTAATTTCTACGATATCAAACTTTGATTTTGCAAAAATATCATTGTTCTTTTTTATTACACAGATAAGGACTTGTCCTGCGGATAAGGACTCACGTCATTACTAACAGGACAAGTCTCAAGGCCGCCCTGTCTGAAAAATGGCAGAAAATTGAGTCGGAAATCACTCAAAAGATGGTTTCTTCAATGCCGAATAGGTTGAGGGAGGTCCTAAAAATAAAAGGACATGCAAAAAAGCATTGAATGTCCAATATGTTACTTCGTAATAGATTGAATTGTGAGCTGTGTAAAAACTTAATTGGTGGAGAAAATTTGGATTGAAGCAATAAAGGTTAATTTACATATATGAAAATTATTTTATTCAAACATTCTTTCATTATTATAATATCTTTGTTTCACTAGCAATATGTTTTATTTTTGTAGCATGCAAATACGATGAGTTTTAAGGTAGATATCAGATTTCTTGTTTCTAATTTCGATCAAAAATATGCTGTGTACAAACTTTTTAGGTACAGTGTATGTCTTGAATACTGGTTGTATTATTATTTTCAATTTTTACTACGTTTTCAATAACTGTACCTTTCTGAGTTGTATTTAAGTTTCCATCTTGGCAAAGTTTGAATTTTTGAATTAAATCTAAATCCATCAATATATCTTCTTTAAAATAATTATTTTTTACTATCAAAAATGGAAAGATTTCATTAATACTATGAATTGTAGTCTATAAATATACTATACCTTCAGGTTTTGTTATTCCAGTTACTCCTCTTCAATTATCTCCCCCACTCATAGTTTTATTCACATTATTAATTTTATTTAAAATTTCATGACTTATTAATGAGACATTAGCACCTGAGTCATATAGACCTACAGAATTAACAAAAATTGTTACTCTTATATGTGGGGTGACTACTCGTTTTTTGCTTCTTCTGTACTAGCCACAATTCTTTGACTATACACATTATGTATTTATAATTTTATTTTATCATCCTTTGGTCGATATTTGTTTATTTCTTAATCTACACCTCTGTTTTGGGTGAAACCTATCCTTATAACCAATTTTTTCACAAATTGCACATGGTTTGTTTTGTTTTGACACTTTATCACCGTCTTTATCGTTTTTCTTAATACTCAAATTTCCGAAATGTTTCAATTTTGACATTAAATTCTCCATGGTTAAGTTAGACTTTCTTTCTAGTCTGTTTTGTAAAAATTTAGGTAATTTAATTACTATTAAATCAATTTGTGTATTAAGCGTCACGCTTTCATAAACTTCTAATAGTAAATTTCTCTTTTTAAACGCATATTGCAAAAACGAACCATTCAAATATTGATAATCATATGCATATGCGACGTCAGTCCAGGATTGCACTGAGAAGGTTTCTATAAACGCGTTATTCCAAATGTCCCAATTATTATTTAACGAATTTTGTTTTAAACAAATATCAAGCCAGTCTAGTGCTGATTTTTCTAAAAACAACCTTAAAGTCTCAGCGTATTTGTTTTGACTTATACCTACTCGTTTGCACTCTTGAACAAGTCGCTTTAAAATTTTCACCGTTAAATTTCTCCAAAACGATATCCTAAGCTTAACTACGACTGCCTCTCTCCAAAACGCTAGTGTTAGTGATATCGGTAGACGTTGACTAGTAGTGACTTCTTCCAAATATTCCTCATTAAGCAATTTTCCCTTTCATTCAAGTAAATTTTTTGAAGTTCTTCCGTCAAAGTCACAAACACATTTCTAAACTTATTTCTGGTTTTCAAGCTCTTAACAACATTTTTAACTACAGTTACGTTAAAGAGTTGAGTATGGTAGGCAATTGTTCTCTTTGTCTTGTCTTTAATCACAGTACTCTTTGAATCGGCCCTTCTTCTGAGATAAACTGGAACTTTGTTCTTAAACTCATTGTATTTATTTGTAAGTATCGAGATCAGAAACTTAACCAGGAGATTGATTGAGGTTATGAAATCAAACAACGCAAGGTGTAGTTGCTACAAACCATAATTACAATTATTTACGGAATCTTATTTTATAAATATAATACAATCGTCGTTAATTTTCCAAAATTATTAACGATCAAATCAATCTTATGAGTGAGGCTTTTCACGATGCTCACAGCTCGAAGTCAACTCATGTACTGCCCTCTCCGCTGAGAAGTAACTCATGTGTTGGTCGTTTAATCGAAAATGTCGTGCGACTCAGTTTCGGCGCTAGCGTTTAAACTTACAAATGTAATTCATAACTTAACTTCATTATTTTCTTCTTTTTCATTTTTAAAATTTTAAATTAATTTCATTTTCATTCAATTTGATTTCTTATCCTCCAAATCATAGTATAAATTCTCTATTTGAAGATCAAATTTCTTTTACTTCATTTTGGATTTTTGACTCAATTTCAATTTCGTTTTAGTTGTTAATTTAAATTCACTATTTCTCTATTAAGGTTGTTCAATCACGGGCATAGTCACCCTGTGATCGAAGAACAGAAAACTAGGCACCCTGTTGTTGAGTTGAGTACATGTGCTCAGCTCAACAGCAGACAATATCATCCCGCTATCCTTACGGGACTTAGGGGCGTGGAGATGATTCGCATCAATCGAATCATCTCGATGAAGAACAAGTCAGTTGCATTTTTGGCTACAACGAGTTAAGTGACGAAGCTGAGTTGTGAATTTCTTTTGGATAACCACGTTTTTAATTTCTTTTGGACAACCACGTGTGAAATTTTCTATAATCGAGTCGCCTTTTGCCACGAGACGAGGAAGACATCTTTACCCATCATCTTTTCGTGAACTTGGAGGAGAATTTTATAGAAAATAAACAGTTTCTATAGAAGACAATATTAATTTGTCAAAACCAAAATAGTGTGTATAAAATAAATAAGAATTGTAAATAATAAGAAACTTATCTAAAATCATATCTATACAGAATCGTACATTTTAAAGAAATTACTTTTCAACTGAAACAGAATACGTAGTGAAAGTATTATATTTGATAAATCATATAATAAAGGTCAATTAGTAGACGTAAGAATTTCATGTGAGTTGGATATTAAAGAAAACTATTGTGAAGTTAAGAAAATCATTTATCAAGTTATAAGAAAAACCAGTAAACTTTTTTGCATCCGTAAATTAAATCAGAAGTATCAAATTGAACTCATGTATGTGAATTAAGAAAATATTCATGAAATAAAGTTTTGTTCCCTTTCTTTGAAATAGTAACTTTCATTCAATAAACAAGAAAAAGTGGAATTAAGATACTCGAGACATTTTCTAACATAAGTACATTTTCTAAACATATGGTCCTTCGAGCCGGATGTAGTGCGCGGATTAAAGTACAGGAACAGTTATTCTACAGTGTGGGTGAACATTTTGAGCTCTATTGGTTTTTTCGAGAACATTATTAAAAAAAAAAATATTATTAATAATCTGATGTGTAATCCGTAAACTTGTAACACGAACGAATTTGTAAGACTTTAAAATTATCCTTGAGTTGTGCAAATTAATTCTCGTGGCTAAATACAATGGCTAGACTAGAGCAGAAAATTGCTCTTCAGATGCAAAGGCTCAACTTCTTTGAGTATTTATCTAAGAAATTCAATACCGAGTATATTTCCTCCCTGAGTTTACCTACCGTGAGGAGCAATCTGGAGCTTATGGAAAAAAAGTGGGACCAGGTAGATCAACTGCACTCTTCCCTGTATGATGGGAAGAATGAGATTTTGACGACGAGCTATCATCTGGACGATGTACATCAGACAATTCATACGGTCTATGCGGAGCTGCGAGCACTTTTGCTAGAGAGAAAAGAGGAGATAATTTCGTCGAGACCTCCTTCAGGCCAATCATTATTTGACAATTCTGCAGTTGTGTCTAGTGGATCAGGGGTAAGTCATAAGCTCCCAGAAATTCAACTTCCGAGATTTTCAGGTGATCTGATGGATTGGCCGACATTTCGAGATCTTTTCGTCGCTGTAATAGGAAATGACCCTACATTGGATGCTGCGACAAAGATGTACTACCTCAAAACGCAACTAGATGGTGAAGCAAAAAACCTTCTGGAGAGCTTACCTCCCACGAATGAATCATTCCAACCAGCCTGGGACCTTCTAATTCGCAGGTACGACAACCCGAGATTGCTTGTTAAGAAACACGCAGAAAGACTACTTTATGGAACACGTATTACTGAGGGCTCAGCAAGCGAGTTGAAGACACTAATAGCAACAAACACTAAGGCACTTGATGCTCTGAGATCCTTAGGAGAACCTGTGCACTGCTCAGACGTATTATTAGTCACTGCAACTGTCAACAAACTAGATCAACATACGCTCACCAAATGGGAGACCAAACTTGGATTATCTAAAGAGTTACCTTCGTACACAAAACTTTTAGAATTTCTTGAGGTTACAGCAAGAGTCTGGGAGAGCTCCGAGAGTCTTCAAGCATTCACAAGGAGCAAACCATCAACGAGTCGAGTACCAAGAGGACCTTCATCTCCCAAAAAATTGACCGTCAGTTATACCACCGTGACAAAATCAGGTACAACCGCGGGAAACACTAACACCCCAAATTCATGCGCAATGTGTGGACAAAATCACTATGTGCTCTGGTGTCCCAAGTTTAAGGAATTATCAGTCGAAGATAAGGTGAGCAAGGTAAAACAACTGAGACTTTGCTTTAATTGCTTAGGAAGACACAAGGTGGAAGATTGTACGAGCAAGAAGAGATGTCAAAAGTGCAATGCCCCTCATCACACAGAAATTCATTTTGAAGAAAGAGCAAAAGCCCGGGAGCAAAGGAAATCTTCACAACCTTCACAAACCCAACCATCCACGCCAGCACCAGAGCAATGACTTTTTGAGTCTTCCAACCAAATCCAGAGCCACCTGAAATCCTTATCTTCATCGAAACTTTCATCTCCTACCAAGGCAAAAAAATGTGAACCATCTTCTGAGTACTCTCAGTCTGAACTATCTACAGTCAATAAAGAGTTGCACACAGCATCACCAACAGAGACCAATTCCTCTATTACATCTGATAACCTGCTCCATACAGAAGATCTACTTGAGAAAACGAGCTACCATCGACCATCTGAGCAAAGAATTCAAATGATGGAGACGGAGAAACCTTCTGTTCTGCTTGCTACTGGGAAAGTATTAGTGATTCATCCTCAAGGGAATGCGGTAGAGGCTAGAGTACTCATCGATCCGGGTTCTGAGTTGTCTTTTATTTCAGCAAAGTTCTACAAAACATTGAAAATTCCTAGACAGTCATCGAGTATAGCACTAAAAGGAATTGGAAATTCTTCTGGTGGAATTACGAGAGGAGTTTGTCATCTTAAACTTAAATCAAAATACTCTGAGGCGTCAATTCTCACTCAGGTGTTTATCTTGAATAAGCTTACGGCTCACCTACCTTCGGAAAGTATCAAACAGACCAACTGGTCACATCTTAAAAATCTTAAACTAGCTGATCCTGAATATTATATATCAAACCCAGTTGACATTCTGCTAGGAGCGATTCCATCAAGTGAGATCATGCAATCTGCATTGATTAGAGGTGAGAGAGGAACCCCATTAGCCCAGTCAACAATATTTGGCTGGATTGTCTATGGCGCTGCTCAACAACATTACTCCTGTGAATCATCTCATTGTCACTACTCATCAGCTGATGAAGAATTACAAGCCTTAATAACCAAATTTTGGTCTCAAGAAGAAATAACTGAACTGAGCACACCAAATCTAAGTCCAGAAAATCAACAATGTGAAGAACACTTCAAGAGAACTCATTCTAGAGAGGAATCTGGTCGCTATATAGTGAGGTTGCCAGTTAAGCGGTCACCTTCTGAGCTTGGAGACTCATCAATCAGGGCCAAACGATGTTTGTCCAGTATACTAAACCGGCTAGAGAGCAATGTTGAGTATGGAAGACTTTATCACGAGTTCATGAGTGAGTACGAGAACTTGGACCACATGAGAAAAGCAGTAACTGAAAATTCTGAGTCAACAATCTATTATCTACCCCATCATGGCGTCCTACGAGAGCAAAGCACTTCGACTAAGCTGAGAGTGGTTTTCAATGGTTCCAGCAATTCTACGTCTGGTGTTTCATTGAATGACATCTTACATATTGGTCCCAAAATCCAGCCTGACATCACTGATGTCTTGTTATGGGTGAGACGACATCGATTTATTTTCGCCACAGATATTACTAAGATGTTCCGGCAAATAAAGGTTCACCGTGATGACTGGGACCTACAGAGAATCTACTGGATGGACAATGAGAAGAACATAATACCGTACCAGCTCACTACAGTAACGTATGGTACGAGAAGTGCGCCATATCTTGCAGTAAGAGTTCTGCTACAGCTGGTAGAAGATGAGGGCAAGAAATATCCACTAGCAGTTGAACCTTTAATCAGAGGGAGATACGTAGATGACATATTTGGAGGTGGAGAGTCAATTTCTGAGGCAATACGTTCTGCCGAACAGTTGAAGCTGTTGTGTGCTGCAGGAGGTTTTCCGTTGGCAAAATGGGCGAGCAACTCATCTGAGATATTATCTAGAGTCTTTCCAGCAAGTACTACAACTGACATCGAAATTCAAGAGAAGGATAACTCTGTCAAAGTTCTTGGACTTTCTTGGAATCCAACAACAGATCAATTTCGCTTTAAATATTCTGAATCACCAGCCAACAAAACAACCAAGAGGTCAGTCCTCTCTGAAATAGCACGATTGTTTGATCCGTTGGGTTTTCTTGCTCCTATTGTGGTACGAGCGAAAATGTTGATGCAGGAGCTTTGGCTGGAGAAAGTTAGTTGGGATGAACAAATTTCTGAGATATTGAGTACAAAATGGAGTAAATTTAGAGAGGATCTAGCGCAAGTAGACACCATCAGTGTACCGAGATGGTTACATCTAACCACATCATCGACACTTGAGATTCATGGATTTTCTGATGCCTCGCAACTTGCAATGGCTGCAGTAATTTTTCTTAGGGTCACTAATGAAGCAGGTGAGACCAGATCTACCATTGTATGTTCAAAATCACAAGTTGCTCCCTTGAAACCAACCACTATTCCTCGATTGGAGTTAAATGCTGCAGTTCTCCTCACAAAACTAGTCAACTATGTAAAACGAGCACTGGAAATTCCAAAAGCACCCACGTACTTATGGACTGATTCCTCAGTCACCTTAACATGGATTCGAAGTCACCCGTCAAGATGGAGGGACTATGTGAGAAACCGAGTCTATCGAGTCCAAGATCTCCAACCGAATGCCATTTGGCAATACGTGCCTGGGAAACAAAACCCAGCTGATTGCGCTTCGAGAGGACTAACTCCTAGGAAACTTCGAGATCATTCCTTATGGTGGCATGGGCCATCATGGCTAGTAGAATCTCATGAGGAGTGGCCTATATTCAAACTACCATCTATTACGAGCATAAATCTTGAGGAAAAACCCGGTCAATCCTTTTCTGTACAGAAATCTGAGGAGAACCCATTTCTTGAATTGCTAAAGAGAAGATCGAAACTGCTTCCAATTTTAAAAATCACTGCCTTGTGTCTGCGAGCGGTTCAATGCTTAAAGGGTAAATCACAGTCACTATCCAACAAGCCTTTATCAACAAATGACCTGGAATCTGCTAAGCGAGTACTAATCAAGTCAACCCAAGGACTGTTCTTCTCTGAGGAGCTTAATGTATTAAGCAGAGCTAATTTTCTATCAAAATCGAGTCCATTGTGCAAACTTACGCCTTATATTGACCATGAAGGCATTCTAGGAGTTGGAGGCCGATTAGAGCGAGCTGATATTCCTTCAGAAGAAAAGCATCAGGTTATCTTGCCTCGCAATTCATCTTTAACATCCTTGTTAATTGCTGACGCTCACGAAAAAACGCTACATGGAGGCACCCAACTTACTCTTTCATATCTCAGACAAACTTACTGGGTTATTGGAGGTCGAGTTCCAGTACGCTCATATATACTACGCTGCATCCCTTGTGCAAGAAATAGAGGAGTGCGAGCTCAACAAATCATGGGACAGCTACCGTCTGCTCGCGTTAAGCCAGCTCGAGCCTTCTATCACTGTGGGCTTGACTATGCTGGACCATTTTCAATTAAAACGTGGAAGGGTAGAGGAGCCAGAACACACAAATGCTGGGTTGCTGTGTTTGTCTGTCTGGTAACTTCAGCAGTACACCTCGAGATCGCGACAGATTACACTACCGAGAGTTTTCTTGCTGCGTACAGGCGGTTTATCAGTCGGAGAGGAGTCTGCCATACCATCTACAGTGACTGTGGTACTAACTTTCTGGGGGCAGACAAGATTCTAAAGGATCTCTTCCAAGCTGGGACATCTGAGAACGAGCATCTGAGAGAGGCAGCTCTAAAGGAGGGAACAAATTGGCAGTTAAACCCTCCTGGCGCTCCACACTTTGGTGGCAAGTGGGAAGCTGCAGTTAAGTCTTTGTAATTTCATCTAAAGAGAACTATAGGTGACACATTACTGACATACGAAGAGTTGGCAACCCTTTTAACACAAATTGAGTCTGTGTTAAATTCAAGACCATTGAGTCCACTATCTGAGGATCCAAGTGACCTGACTGCATTGACACCAGGTCATTTTCTTATTGGAGAGCCACTAAAATCTTTACCGGAGCCTTCGCTACTTGAGTTTCCTTCATCACGACTTTCTAACTGGCAGCTACTTCAACAAAAATTCCAATACTTCTGGAAGCGATGGTCAGCTGAATGTTTGCAGAGACATCAAGCAATTTCTAAATGGCATCATCCTTCCAACGAGATCAAAGTAGGATCTCTAGTTTTACTTACAGATACAAGATTTCCACCGAGTAAATGGCCACTAGCACGCGTTCAAGAGCTTCATCCTGGAGCAGATGGGCACACTCGAGTCGTCACCATCAGAACATCTACCAATTGCCTTAAGAGACCAATTACGAAGCTGTGTATATTACCAGTAATTACCGAGAATAATTCTACCACGGGGTTGGCAAACTAAGTTGCCAACGGGGGGGAGTATGTTCAATCACGGGCATAGTCACCCTGTGATCGAAGAACAGAAAACTAGGCACCCTGTTGTTGAGTTGAGTACATGTGCTCAGCTCAACAGCAGACAATATCATCCCGCTATCCTTACGGGACTTAGGGGCGTGGAGATGATTCGCATCAATCGAATCATCTCGATGAAGAACAAGTCAGTTGCATTTTTGGCTACAACGAGTTAAGTGACGAAGCTGAGTTGTGAATTTCTTTTGGATAACCACGTTTTTAATTTCTTTTGGACAACCACGTGTGAAATTTTCTATAATCGAGTCGCCTTTTGCCACGAGACGAGGAAGACATCTTTACCCATCATCTTTTCGTGAACTTGGAGGAGAATTTTATAGAAAATAAACAGTTTCTATAGAAGACAATATTAATTTGTCAAAACCAAAATAGTGTGTATAAAATAAATAAGAATTGTAAATAATAAGAAACTTATCTAAAATCATATCTATACAGAATCGTACATTTTAAAGAAATTACTTTTCAACTGAAACAGAATACGTAGTGAAAGTATTATATTTGATAAATCATATAATAAAGGTCAATTAGTAGACGTAAGAATTTCATGTGAGTTGGATATTAAAGAAAACTATTGTGAAGTTAAGAAAATCATTTATCAAGTTATAAGAAAAACCAGTAAACTTTTTTGCATCCGTAAATTAAATCAGAAGTATCAAATTGAACTCATGTATGTGAATTAAGAAAATATTCATGAAATAAAGTTTTGTTCCCTTTCTTTGAAATAGTAACTTTCATTCAATAAACAAGAAAAAGTGGAATTAAGATACTCGAGACATTTTCTAACATAAGTACATTTTCTAAACAAAGGTATTAACCTTTATAAGTTTTAACAAAACAATTTTCTCTTATTTTTTAATTTTGAATTTATTTCACTTGGCTCTTTTCTTTTTCTTCATTCTAATGTTGAATTTACTTTTAGTAATTTTCAAACCAACAGCACGAACTCCTTCTTTAAAATTTCCCAAAACCGACTGTCTGCGTCGGCTGCCAACTCGGCAGCACGACCCCCTTCTGGACACTGACTCCCGAGGACACTGATTCCCGAGAACACTGTCCACATTTAAATTGAAAATTACAACGGACCCCAGCCCCATGAATAGAAGCAAATCCACGAAAGACCAATTCTTTGCTTTCCAATCTATTGTTTTGTAGAATTGATCGTTCGTGAATTTGGGGCGGATATCCCTTGGAACAACAGATGATTGTTCATTCCCTGGGAATCAATAGAGTAGCAGAAGTGGATCTCTGGTCATCAAAATTCTTGGTAGTGAGATTCCGTACTGCCACGCGCCGATGACACAGGGTGATCATGATAAAATTTCAAAATTATATTTTGATTTTGTTTTACATTTTAAATTTTCGGGTATGATAATTTGTTTTCATAACAATACCACTTTTCTCAATATTGTTATTTTAAGGATCTTCTCATGAAAAAGTCAGGTTTTCAATACGGAAAACATTAAATTTCAAAAGTCCAGATTTGAGTCTGACTTACTGATTTCTACGACTGAACGAAAATCTAAATTTGGTCCGTATTTTAAAAACTCATTGTAGAGAAAAGTGGGGTATGGGAAAAAGTTTGAAAATGTAAAAATAATTGGTGTCTGTGGTGCATATAAGCCCCCTGGGATCCTCAGTTTAGCCGCCTCGGATAAAAACTGTTACAAATTCAAAATCTGAATTTTATTATAATTTTTAACTTTTGTATACAATTTTAAAAACGCAATTTGGGAAAAAATTATGTATCAGAAAAAGAAAGGAAACGACAAAATAATGTGGGTCTGCTACACATATGAACCCCCTCGGATACTAAGTTTAGCAGCTTGGAGGGAAAAGACTGTTTAAAATTCAAAATCAGAATTTTATCATATTTCCCAACTTTGGTCAGTTTTGCACCTACACCTGAAATTCATCAATTTTCTTACCATTTTACAAAATCCTGTTAAAATCCAGCTGCTACGTGTTGAATGAACCAAAATAGTCGTTCAACCCGAGCAGAAGGATTGTTGTAATTGTTAGGAAACAAAATTCGCCTCGAATTTTTGAAAAATTCAGTACGGAGTTGACGTACTTACACACTGCCAAATATCCCTTTGGTAGTGTGTGTCACTACGTACATATATAACCGGTTTTCAATATTTTCATAGAACATTGCAATCTATGAAATAAATTCAAAACCGGTTTTCACCCAAGCGACAAATGAAGCTTTGAAGAGAACGAGTTCTTCACAGTTTCATTTTCCCAACAAAGAGTTTGCAAAAGCTCCTGAAAAGAGCTTTCAAAAACGTGCGCCAACTCGCTGTATGAGGACGAGATATCTGATTATTATCTGTGGTATGATCACTTTTGTTCAACCACAGATCGTCGTCTAGATGTCTTACCACTGTGAATTGTGTGAAGTTTTGTTTCGCAACAATCGGGGCAGTTCTGTGCACACTTAACAGATACTGTTAATTTGACAACCCATGTAATTTGTTGTTGGAATTCGAAAAGTTTAGTTACGGTCGAAATTGGTATTCTGGGTGCCAAAAGTTAACAGATTTTTGTAAAAAATCGTTTAACGTAACAGGCCCGAAATTCTTCAACTTAAACGTAAAAGGTTTTTTGTTAAGAAAGTTGAGAGATTTGGAGCAAAACCGGTTTCGTAATAGATTTGACAGTAAATTCTGGCCAGAATACCAACTTAAAGAATTCTGTTAGAAACCAAATCTTTTAACTTTCCTAACAGAAATCTGTTAACGTATCGAAAGTGGCCAGAATCGCCCCGAATATTCAATTTTTGTTTCACAACAATATTACCACAGATAAAATAAAATACCAGATGTTGCGATCCCATGTATGACTTGGTAGTCAAATGAAGTATGGAGCATATGTGCTTTTTGTGCGTGTTAGTATTTGTTAAAACCACGCAATATAAAAAAAAGAAATGTAAAAGAAAAAAAAAGGAATCAATATGTTTTCTTAACGAATACCGACGAAACGCTGGCAACGGACGATTCGTCATTTGGTCTAGGCAGGCCGATTTACGGTTGGTCTAGGCAGGCCAATATGCAAAATATCCTTAAACCGTATCGTAAAATATCCTTAAAAATACCTCACACGGACCATGCATGGGAAGACAAGAACTTTTTGTGCAAAATTCTCTTTGTTTTTCAATTGCTACATATACGACGTTCGAAGCCTTCAGCAGGCAGTCTTCTGACGACATTCGAAAAATAAAGTCGAGTTCATCTTAGTGTGTTTCCTTGTGCTAGTTGTGTTTTCAACATTTTTCACCGTGTTTAAATTGCAAACGGATTTGCCTGTTTTCCATAAGTGACGAATTCATTCAATCCTCAAAAGGAACAACCGCTGTAAGGGTGAGTTCAACCGCTTTTACTTAACCCCGCTGTCTTGTAAGGATAAACCGCAACCTTTCTTTGGGCCTTACAAGACATTTCAAATTCTTAACGGTGCAACCGCGATCACTAGATCTCGCTGTCTTGTAAGGAAAACCGCAATCTTTACTTACACTAACAACGTCTTGTGAGGAAAACCGCTTCTCTCCTTTGGGCCTTGCGAGACGTTAGAAACATCACTCAGGAATAACCGCGATTGTGAAACCACGCTTAAATGACAGCTACCCCGCTGTTTTCTACACCATTTAGAGAAGAGTAAAAGTAAAACCATCCCAGTCAGCCGGAACCTACAACCATGATTGAATGGTAATTCAACATTTTTTGGTCCTTCGAGCCGGATACTGACTGGGAAAAATTGGTTACTGTCTTTTCGTATCAAAGGTCATTTCATAATTGAATTTAACGTATCAAAAGTGTAAGAAGATGTTTTTTTTTAATTATTGGTGGATTTTTAATTTGCATGGCCACCTTTGATTATTGAAGACAATTTAAGTAATTTTTGCATGACCTACCTTGTTTTAATAAATAATTGTTAGACATTTGCTTGATGCCGAGGTAAGAACATGGCCAACTATGCTTGGTCGAAGTCGTAGTGACCGAGGTTACTTCAACAGAACTGAAAAGAGACAAAAATTTTGACAAACAACTGTCAAACCGTAAGGCCGTTCCAACATTGGAAGAGATCAGTAAGAGTGAAAGTTTTGAAACACACATTTGTTAAACTCTAGTGGGTTTTGTCAGTTTCTTACATATGGAGTGATGCATCACTGTCAAAAATGAAGTGAAAAATGAGTCAGAAAATGTGGTCTTGTCAAAATATTCCCACTCGTGTGAATATGACACTCACCTGATACTACTGGTCCTACGGAAAAGCCACCTGCCAGGGAATGATTTGAGCATTTTATTCTGCGTGTATTAGCATGAAAAACATGTAATCCAAGAGTGTCCCCACCACCCTTTACCAAATTGTGATACTGTGAAAATGGTTTTCATGTGATTTATGCGTACAGCGTTGATGAAGCTTTAACAATTGTGGAAACAACACTAGAACACACACTCATAAAACGTGCATTTTGTTATATGTATCCAAGGATATGTGTATATTAGCAGGATATTCATTCACATCACGGAAGGCGAACAATCAAAACATGAGGATACTCCAGTCCTTCATCGAGCTTTATTTGTGTTTGCAGAGCTTTCCTGTTTTATTTATTTTGTCTTCTTCTTTTCATGGATTTTCTCTTGAATATTGCATAAGAAACACGTTCCCCCAAATCACAAAGGTTTGGTAAAAAAAACAATCACTGGAAAACATCAAACAATTTCCCGAAATTCTTAAAGCTTTTTCACAAACAATCTTCCGGTTCTTACTGATGCCAAGTAAAACCATCCCAGTCAGCCGGAACCTACAACCATGATTGAATGGTAATTCAACATTTTTTAAGCAATAAATACGAAGTTCTATCAAAAATTCCTGTGGAAGATCAAGCTTCCGCAGCACCCATCCTACTTCAAAATGAAGAAGTCCGAGCCCTAGGACTATTTTGGAACCACGCAACTGACGTCCTACAATTCAAATTCTCGTCTCCAACAAGAAGAACGATATCCAAACGAAGTGTCCTTTCTAAAATTGCTCAACTATTTGATCCACTAGGATTGTTAGCACCAATTTTTATAAGGCTGAAAATTTTCATGCAAGAACTCTGGGCGGTAAAACTTACATGGGATGAGCAGCTTCCTGAAGGTCAAAGAAACACATGGGTTCAACTAGAAAACTATCTTGAAGGATTGGATACGATTCACATTCCTAGATGGATTGGAATGCTCTCGTCAAGTCAAATTGAAATTCATGGCTTTTCCGACGCTTCACAAGTGGCAATGGCAGCAGCAGTGTTCATCAGAACTTCGAATAATGGAACAAGCGTATCGAAATTACTATGCTCAAAAACTAAAGTGGCTCCATTAAAGAGGATGACGATCCCAAGGCTTGAATTATCTGCAGCTGTAATGCTTGCCAAACTAGTCAAGCATTGTCAACAGGTTTTGAAACTAAATGCATCTCAATGCCATCTATGGACAGACTCAACGATTGTGCACATTTGGATTAGTAATCATCCATCAAACTGGAAAGACTTTGTGCACAATCGAGTCTGTGTCATACAAGAATCGTTGCCATTAGCGCAGTGGCATCATATAGATGGAAATTCAAATCCTGCCGATTGTGCTACTCGAGGCCTATCGGCCGAAGAGCTGAAAAGCCACTCCCTGTGGTGGACCGGGCCAAAATGGCTATCACAAGACTACACCCAGTGGCCAAAATCACCCCCCAACCCAACTACGAACCACGACTTGGAGACTAAATCCTATTCAACGAATCATATCAAGGCTATTCAACCATGGGATCTAATGATCCGATATTCTTCATGGAGAAAACTGGTCAGAATTGTTGCTTGGTGTCAACGAATGGTGGCTCTCATTCGTCGGCGACCTGCGCCAGCTCTAAAAAACCCTTTAACTCCCGAGGAACTCAACACTGCTATGAGGTTTATTGTAAAACATTTTCAGGCTATACACTTCCACAAAGAGATCCAATCTCTAAAGCAGGAAAAGGACTTACCACGCAACAGCTCACTCGTGCGACTGTGCCCATTTTTAGATAAATACGAGATTCTACGAGTTGGAGGTCGTTTAAAGAACGCACTATTGAGTGAAGACACAAAACATCCATGCATACTTCCACGGCACGCAAATGTTTCAAATCTTATAATTGAAGACGCTCATCAAAAAACGCTCCATGGAGCCACGCGAGACACCCTATCATATCTTCGTCAAAAATATTGGGTAGTTGGAGGAAGACTTCCAGTAAAATCAGTTATTTTGAAATGCGTTACTTGCTCTAGACACCGACGGCAGCATGCACAATATCTAATGGGACAGCTCCCACCATCCCGAGTCATTCCATCGCGTCCATTTCTACATTCCGGAGTCGATTACGCGGGACCATTCACCCTAAAGACATGGCAAGGGAAAGCACGGCTCTACAAAGCTTGGATTGCTGTCTTTGTGTGCTTTTCCACTTCCGCTGTACATCTAGAAATCGTCAGCAATTATTCCAGTGAAGCCTTTGTAGCATCATATAAAAGATTCACTTCAAGACGTGGTATCTGTGCTACCATTACCAGCGATTGCGGAACGACATTTCAAGGAGCAGATAAGGAGCTCAAGAAACTCTTCGCACAACATTCAATCGAACTCCACCGCATTTCTTCCCTCATCGCCTCAGATGGCACAAAGTGGAAATTTAACCCGCCATCAGCCCCTCATTTTTCTGGAAAAGCCGAAGCAGCCGTAAAGTCAATGAAATACCACCTGAAGCGACTGATTGGCGAAACCAAGCACACCTACGAGCAGCTCTCGACAATTGTAGCACAAATAGAAGCTATAATGAATTCGCGCCCGTTGTGCGCTTTAACGGAAGACCCAGACGACTTAGCCGTTCTCACTCCTGGCCACTTTAAAGTTGGTCACTCTCTTTCACTAATTCCAGAGCCGAACATCGAACAAATTAGGTCATCAAGGCTCTCACAATGGCAAAATCTGACAAAAATCATCCAAAGTTTCTGGACAACTTGGTCAAAAGAATATCTGCAACGCCACTTATCCATCTACAAATGGAACAAGTCATCAAAGCCAATCGCGAAAGGAGATTTAGTGTTCGTCATGGATGAACGGGTTCCACCCACTAAATGGCCACTTGGAAGAGTCGTTGACGTTCATGTTGGAAAGGATAATATCGTCAGAGTTGTCACAGTCAAGACGAGCGCATCAACATACTTGCGTCCAGTCGTCAAACTATCGCCATTACCAATTGCTTCATAAGTGGATCATTTCGCTCCCAGGGGCAGCGAAGGCGGGCGGAAATGTTAAAACCACGCAATATAAAAAAAATAAATGTAAAAGAAAAAAAAAGGAATCAATATGTTTTCTTAACGAATACCGACGAAACGCTGGCAAAGGACGATTCGTCATTTGGTCTAGGCAGGCCGATTTACGGTTGGTCTAGGCAGGCCAATATGCAAAATATCCTTAAACCGTATCGTAAAATATCCTTAAAAATACCTCACACGGACCATGCATGGGAAGACAAGAACTTTTTGTGCAAAATTCTCTTTGTTTTTCAATTGCTACATATACGACGTTCGAAGCCTTCAGCAGGCAGTCTTCTGACGACATTAGAAAAATAAAGTCGAGTTCATCTTAGTGTGTTTCCTTGTGCTAGTTGTGTTTTCAACATTTTTCACCGTGTTTAAATTGCAAACGGATTTGCCTGTTTTCCATAAGTGACGAATTCATTCAATCCTCAAAAGGAACAACCGCTGTAAGGGTGAGTTCAACCGCTTTTACTTAACCCCGCTGTCTTGTAAGGATAAACCGCAACCTTTCTTTGGGCCTTACAAGACATTTCAAATTCTTAACGGTGCAACCGCGATCACTAGATCTCGCTGTCTTGTAAGGAACACCGCAATCTTTACTTACACTAACAACGTCTTGTGAGGAAAACCGCTTCTCTCCTTTGGGCCTTGCGAGACGTTAGAAACATCACTCAGGAATAACCGCGATTGTGAAACCACGCTTAAATGACAGCGACCCCGCTGTTTTCTACACCATTTAGAGAAGAGTAAAAGTAAAACCATCCCAGTCAGCCGGAACCTACAACCATGATTGAATGGTAATTCAACAGTATTTCTTGCTAATTTGATTAAAATAAATACAAATTTTATTTTAAAAATATGAAAAATCACAAAATTTACAGATATTTCCGGAAAACCCGAGATTTACTTTCACGAACAGTTCCGGCAAATGAGCGAAAATCTGTATTTAATCATATTTCCTAACTTTTGTATGGACCCAGACTTAAAAACATAATTTAGGGAAATGTGATATATGGCAAAAAGTTGAAAATGACAAAATAATTTGGGTTGGCGATCAATTTAAACCCCCTAGAAGACTTAGTTTAGCTGTTACGAGCAAAAAACTAAAACAAATTTTATCATATTTCCAAAATTTTGTCTACACACCCCTAAGACCTCAATTGAGAAAAAAATGATGTATGAACAAAAAATAAGATAAAGGAGTTTGCTTGTTTGTGCGGAAATTCCAGATATATTTCAGTTAACCCAAAACTTAATACTTTAGTTAAAAAACATAGGATCCACGATCCGTCTACAGCTTTCATTTCCACAGATGAAATTTCAATGTGGCCTTAAATGATGGGCCTTCATGGTCCGAATTTGCAAAATTCCACAAAACAACTTTGACCCAAACCATGAGAGCTTTACCCCATGAAATTGAATTCGTTGAATTTCTTATATCCCTTGGTGATAAAACTTTACCCACATTTCAAAATTTCGGACAAGATGTTATTGAAGTTCCTTCTCATTTAGTAAACAACAACTCCGTTATTTCAAATATTTATGTTAATGTATCTTAAGCCATTCAGTGTAAAGATATTGTCAATTCGGTTATGTTAGCACCCAAATATCAAGACCGCACTTTCATCAATGCAAAAACTCTTAATAGTCTGTCCGGAGAGGATATTTTAACTCTGATCCTAGAGTTCGGGGATGGGGAGCGCTTAAGAGGAGAAATCCACTTGCTGTTGCTGCTTTAATTATTAACGCAACAAAAATACAATAAACGTTTCTCCCTTTTTTTTATTTATTCGTTATATTATTGTGCTTAAACGTGTAACCACTTTTAAGTATTATTAAAAAATTTGCGTATTTTTTTAACTTTAAAGGATTTTGTTCTTAGTTTACATTTATATATTTTAAATTTATTAATTATTATAATATTTAATTTATACATATCGAATGATCACTTTTAATTATTAATTATTATTCTACATTTAATCACATTTTATCATTCTACATTTAATTTATACATATATGTTCTTAAACATTTTTTTTTATCACCGAAATTTCTGGATAATCACTTTTTCGCATTAGAACTTCTTAACATGTATATGCATTAATGTTCATTTCGTGTGATCACTTCTAATTATTAATTATTACTCGCTACGCTCACTCTAATAGCTCGCGCATGGCTTTCCATATACAGAAGCATTGTTAGTAACCAGGTGAGTTAGTTCAGACTGCAGTAGCAATCATTGAAGCTCATTCTGCACGTCAACGTACAGCTTTATTGAATAAGGCCCCACCTACAACTATCAAAAACCTATCACATGCGGTTGTGAATTCAAAAAGATCTTAAAGTTCCTCATAAACAATACTTTTTGCAAAAATTCAATCATCTCCTGATATAACCTTGGGCTGGTGTTTCAGATATATAGCTCTACTCTACTGGCTGCAACATAATATTGTCCGTGAGGAAATACAGGTTATCTTGATGATATTCTTACTATTTGAAATATTTTCCCCTGGGATTTATTAATTGTCATCGCAAAAGCCAGCATGACGGGAAACTGAGTTCTTTCAATGGAAAATGCCAGAAGTGTACCTGAATATTTAAGAAATTAAACGAATTCTATTTCATGAGGTAAAGCTCTCATGGTTTGGGTCAAAGTTATTTTGTGGAATATCGAAAATACGGACCATGAAGTAAGGCAATTCTCAAAAAGTGGTACACGTGTACCATGAGGTAGGTACAACTGGCAATGTTCGTCAAAAATCTCCACAGAGTAAAATAGTCTTACCTCCGTAAAGTTTAGATGGCATAGTGAAATTTCATCCGTGACAATGATAGATGCAGATCTTATGAACTGAGCTTGTTTTTTGTTTACAGAGAGGCTTGTTGCGGAGTTCTCTAAAATGGGTATGAGCTATCTGAAAACTTTTTAAAGAATTCTATCTTGCATAAAAAGAGTTCATGCAATATCACTTAAAGCAAACGCAATACATTGGAGGTTGAAAGAATTCAATTTGTTAATAATTGAGGTTTGGGCAAAAGTCTTAAAACAACCAGCATGTGTTGTAAGACAAAATATTACAATCAGTATTACTATTTCAAACTTTCTGTAAATCTCAATCAAAAGCGGAACGCTGCTCGGCATTGGCACTTTGGAACACTTCAATTTGATTGACTTCAAAGAATGGAGTCAATTTTGTTCTGCTGTGATTTTGAAGAGCTTGCTGCACATTTGCTTCGTTAAAGACTACATTTTGCCGGTGAGGCAAGTGACATTCAAGTCAAATTATAATATATTATGTGACTGGTAATGCATTGGATACTCATTTATGCGCCAATTTGCTTCCGTAGATCCAACATAGTGACCGGACAAAAAGCTTTCGATTTCATCTATATAAACTTTGGCACAGTCGTATCCCTTATGAACATATTTGTACATATATCTCAGTCTCTTATCTGTGCCAAGAACTTCCACATTTTAGTGGCAATCAAACGCTAAAAGGTATGTATTTTAAGGAACAACATAACGGTTGGCCACGAAAGTCAACTGTTATACCACTAACACGACGCATCTAACATTGACCTGCGTTGTTTTACAAAAGTCCTTAGAAAAGCTATGGCTGCATTTACAATCTCTCATACAGACGGAGTTACGATTTAATAAAACACGCGGACCGTGGATAATATGTTTTTAACTCAAAGATTGAGGTGTTAAAGGTGTGCAGACAAAAGTTTGGATGCATGAAATAATTCAGATTTTGAATTTCCAATAGTTTTTTGCTCGTAGCAGCTAAATAAGGCATTCTAGGGGGTTTGTATATATATGACCAACCCCCAGTATTTTGTCATTTCCCAACTTTTTGCCACATATCATATTTCTCTAAATTATGTTTTTAAATGTGGGTCCATACAAAAAATAGGAAATATGGTAAAATTCAGACTTTCGCTCGCATTTTCTAGGAATCACTGTAAAATTGTGATATTCCATATTTTTTAAAATAGAATTTGCATATATTTTTATCAAATTAGCAAAAAATAATGGTATAAGTAAACGATGGCTATAAATTTGTCTGGGGTAATACATCCATATTGTCTGCGGCCATATGTTCATTGTTTTGGCTTTTGTCTGGAAGAATGCTATTTTATTAGCCAAAGATTGCCTTCTTCAAGGCAAAGAGCAAAGGAATGAACATATGACTATTGTCTATAAATTCTGGTAGCGAATTTTTCAAAAATTCCAATTGAATTTTGTTTCCCAACAACAACAACAATCCCTCTGCTTGGGGTAAAGGACTTTTAGTTCATTCAACCGGTAGCAGGTGGATTTTAGCAGATTATGTAAAATGGAAACTTAACTTATAAATTACAGATTACAGGACATTAAAGCTTCCGGGAACCATAAATTAATCAATTTTCTTCTGGTTTTTAGGGGCCTTTTCTGAAAAAAATTTGAATTTTCAGCGGCTTTTTGCCAATAGCGTCTAAACCAAGCTTCCTAGAGGGTTGATATGTCTGACAGACCCAATTACTTTTCTATTTGCTAAGTTTTCCTTCTGCACAATTTTTCTGTAAATTTTTCTATAAAGGTGCGGAGACCACAGTTGGGAAATAAAATAAAATTCAGATTTTTCTCGTAGCGGCTAAACTAACGATCTTAGGGGGTTCATATGTATAATCGACCCCCATTATTTCTACACCGTCTAACTTTTTTTCATCAATCACATTTCTCTAAATCGATTTTCTTAAGGTGTGCAGACAAAAGTTGGGAAATATGCCAAATTTCAGATTTTTAATTTATAACGATTATATGCTCCTAGCGGCTTAACTAAGTGTCCTAGAGGGTTCATATCTATGACTGACCCCCATTATTTTTCTTTTTTCTATCTTCTTTTTCAAAGGAATTTCCTCTCAATTAAGTTTTTGAAGGTGTGCAGACAAAAATTGGGATATATGATAAAATTCAAATTTTGAATTTTTATAAGTTTTTTGCTATAAGCGGATAAACTAAGCATCCCAGAGGGTTCGTATAAATAAGTTATTGAGTACTTATTAAAGAAAAAAGGTCTTTAGTTGTACTGACTTATGTAATGATAATTCTTTTAACTTCAATGAATTTATTCACTTTAAGTCATTCAAACTTTATTCTTCAATGAATTTATTCCCTTTGAGTCTTCACTTTAATAAAATTCGTTTTATTTTTTCTTTTATGAATTTATTCTTTCCTATTAAACTCTTTGTGAATCCTAATTTATCTTAATTTATACTCCGAAAAAGACACCTGAACAATTACTTCGAAGGTCTATGTAGAACTGCCGAACCAACACTAAACTTTCAAAATCAAATCAAGAATGTCAAAAAAGAAAGGCGATTAAAATGCATTAGTGCATTTGCATTTTATGCAGGAGAAAAGTTCAGTGCGAGAGTTGGAAAGAATATGAAAATAATTTCTCTAATTAAATGAGGGGAAATACGAATTTCTACGAATTGCATGTAAAAGTAAATATCTCTCCAATTAAAACTTTTGATTCCTCAAGAATTCATTGTTTGAATATTAACAATAGTTCCAAGAAAATACCTGCAATCATAATTTCTTAGGAAATTAGGTGTGGCATGAAATCTGAAAGGTTAATGACCTCATTTAAAAGTGAAGTTCTTTCCTACAGAAGGTTCAACAGGCATTGTAACTTTTCCAGTGGTTGGGTTGTACATAACTATATATATGACCAACCCCAATTATTTAGTTATTTCCTAACTTTTTCCATACACCATCTTTCTCTATTGTGAAAAGTATTTATACAAAAGTGAGGAAATATAACAAAATTCAGATTGTCGATAATTTTCTTATAAATTAATAAAATTTCGTACTAATGATGAATTAATTGAATGAGTTATTCAAAATTGTCTTATGACTTTAAGATATATACTCGTTATCATCATAAATAAAAATTTAAAGTTGTAAATAGTATAAAAAACATAAAATCCCATGATAACAAAGAGTTATTATTAATTAGCAAATGTTAATTAAAGAAATAGGGATCAAGTCATTTCAAAGTTTAGCTTTTTTTCATCGAAATATATGAATTGTTTCGCATATACACATTTTCCCAAATTTTTATATTTTAAATTAATCATTTTGAAAAATTAACAATAATAACATTACAAAATAATATATCTATTAATGTAATAATATATGAATATAAATAACAATATATAATGTATTGCTTCCAGTAGTACATACCTAAGTTTCTTCAATAACTAAATATTTTTCGAAAATATATAAATAACAGCGAATAATTATCGTTTTCTCATTAACTGCTTATTAAATAGATGTTATTAATAAGGAATTTAAAAATATGCACCGTTTTCTATTTTTCGACCTTATTTTTATTTGAATTTGATTATCAATATAAATAATCGAGAAACTATTTGTTAACCTATAAGAAAAGCGGACAATTTCCGGAAAAGCGAGCAAAATATGCAGAATTATAAATAAATGAATAAATATTTTTGAAAAAGATTTAAAACTCAAACAATATATAATGCCCATGAAATGCCATCTATCTCAATAATACGAAATTTGAAAATGTGAACAATTTTCCATTTCCTTCAATCATTATAAACATTTTCAGCAAAATAATATGAAATTATGAATAATAATAATAATATGAAAGCATTATTAATGTCAGTCCATTCAAATAATTAAACAAAAAGTAAATACCATTACTAACTATCAAAAGTTATTTGACAGATTTCAAAAATCTCCCGTTTTCCGGATATATTCGAAAAATAGTGATTTTTTATATATTTTTAAATTTAATTTGCATATTTTATTGCCACAATTAATCCAAATTACCAACACATACACAAATTTTAATTTTCAACACAAAAATAGAAATTTTTGAATGTATTTACGTGTACTTGAATAAATTGTACTCACGAATATACACACTCAAACAATTTCTGTTTGTGTGAGGGAAACGAAAATTTCAGAAAATGAAAATTGTGTCCCATCGCCGACATTTTAGTTTACCCCGTCCTTTCCCCTTATTTCTACGACCCCTTCCCCATACTAATATTAAACTAGTTGACATCAACTAGCAGACAAATTTCGCTCTCAGAGCGCATAAAATATGCACTCGCCAAAAGCTCTTTGTCTGCTAGTTTGTGTCCTCTAGTTTGGAATTTTTGGTGCGTATCGGAATGAGACATCTGGATTTGTCTGTATTAGCACTTCCCATTTATAAGAGACACAAACCAAAAATCATCATATGGTTGCATATCTTCAGGCAAAAGGCAAAACAATCACACGCATTTTTGGATAATCACTTTTAAGCATTAGAACTTCTTTACCCTTATATGTTTCATTAATGTACGACAAGTCGCGAGTCACGCCAATCACGGCTCAAGAACGACTGAACACCAACTGCCTGCGCGCTGGTCCTGTGGTCTCTTATCAAAAAGAAAATCGCTGATCCGCGCTTAATCAGCATCTTTCACCTTTTTATTGCGCGTGGTGATAAGAATTTTCTCTGTTACGATCTTTCAACCGTAACCAGAAATATGTTTCGGCTACAAGATCGCAACAAAGAAGAAAAAACCGATGTCGGGCGTCGTGGCGACAAACAATTTGTGACACCGCAAATTTCATCTCTTTGATGTGAAAACGTCTTTCTTCTCGTTGAGTATGTACATTGGTAGCCAGTCTAACATTATTGTGTTACAAGACACTGTCACTTTTCAATCGCTAATAGCTGCGAAACTAATAACGCAATAACAATGGCTGAAGCCACAGTGGATGGAGAATATTTGTACGTATTTATTGTCAGGGCATCCAGTTTGCCATTGACGTCATCGGGCAAGTGTAAGCGCCTTCGCGTTATTGTTGTTTTTAACGTTGCGTGAATATATTTATGAGTGTAGTACGCGTTCGGCTAGGATATTGATTCTTATATCATAGTGAAAAGCATAAAAAAAGCTACCAGGACCAAAAGTTAAACAATAGAAATTTTCGCCGAAATATAGGTAAAAGTTGGCATGAATTTGATAATGGGAAAAAACATAAGTTATCGTCTCATATGAGGCGTAAATATCCACCGAATTGTAAAAAACTCAATGCGGAGAAAACTCGCATCAAATCGAACATTAAAAACCAAAAATGTTCCGTGCCGTGCAAGTGTGAGAACTACGGCGGGATCGGAGAGGAAATAAAATAACGGCGGAAGAACATAAACTTGTGATTTATCCAATCTGTAACCGTTCTACTCTCCATAACCATTGTAATTAATAGTTTGATAATTAAAGTACATATTAGTACCAAAATGTTGTTGTAATTTTTTGACGTTTAAACGTCTTTTCGCTCGTTAAGTACACTGATAGTCAGTCAAACTTTCTTGCGGTACAATAAACCGTCAGATTACAATCGCCAATAGCTGCGAGGCTAATAATGCGACAGCAACTGTTGAGGTCACAAAGGATAGAGAATTTGTGTACGTATTTATCGTGTAGCATTGGTTTTGCGCGCGACGTCATCGGATTAGTTCACTTACGCATGATTGTTGTTAATAGGCGTTGCGTAAAATTATAAATCAGTGTAGCGTGAGAAAGCAATCATGTAGGATGTTCTTTCGGATGCCATTGTAAGGAGTTTGAGGAGAGCTGCCAGGACCTAAAGTTAAACAATTAAAATATTTGCTGAAGTATAAGTAAAAATCAGTATTATATTGAAAATTGAAAAGAAAATTTAAAGTATCTGTTGATATGAGTCGTAAATATGGGCCGAATTGAATAAAACGGAAACCAAAGAGAGATTTCAAGTTTTCACGGAAAATCTACGGCGCGGACCTTGACTGGGCCTCTCGGTTTTTTTTTATAAGTCAGATATTCAAAAATATTTTACCTGGGAAGAAACAGAATATATTGTTCCCAGGAAATTTTAATTATGTTGTGTCCGAATCACAACAAGGAACGAATATATTTGAGTTCCCATAAAATCTTGAGGGATGGTTATAGAGAGTAAAACAATTTAAACTCAGTTGATGTAAGTGGGCTCCCGCCCCCACAAACTAATTTAATAACCAAATTGCATATTTTTGCTTATTCGTACTTTGAGTACAGGGCATGGCTTGGTCAATGGCACACTTATGCGTTTAGTTCAAATGCATTTTAATTGTTTAGATTTTGAGATTTTAACAGAAGTTGTTCGAATCATACTTTTTTTGACATCACAAATACACCTTAATTATTCAGGCACACTTTTGCATTTTAATTTCAAAGATCTCAATTTCCCGTCATTCTGGCTTTTGCGATGACAATTAATAAATCTCAGGGACAAACATTTCAAAAATATTTTCTCACCGTCATGGGTGCAATTCAATAAAGCTGTGCCTTGACGTCCAGAATGATCTTAAATCATTGCTACTGCAATCTTAACTAGATCACCTCTTTATTTACAATGCTACTGTATATGGAGCGCCGTGCGCGAGCTATTCGAGTGGGCGTAGCGAGGGGTGTTGGCGAGCAAAGCGAGCAGAAGACGTCACCCTAGTGAAGATAATCACAGGGTTCTTATTGGTGCTCTTTATTATGTTCCATCTCACATTATATTGGACGATGCTTCAAATGTTGGACCGAGCACTTTATTATGGTGAGATATTTAACCCTATTATTAAAGAAGCAAATATTCCATGGCGATCCTGCCTCCTACTTAGGAATCTTCGACAAAGAAAAAACAATTTATCGTTAGGCTATCCCCACTTCTCAACGCCACCTTCTAATACTCCTTTGAGATCCACTCAAACCCTGTCTCCGATATATCCTTCCAGCGTTCTCTCTATCTCTGCTGCTCCCACTGGCTTGCATGACATGCTGCTTGTTACCTCTCCCTCCTCACGTAATGTACTCGCATCAACACATTATCCGGTCTGCACTCCGACGACTGTCCCTAAATCTAGACTTATTTTTCTTACAGAGCTTGAACCTTCGACGTCCTCCGATGACATAATTAATCATATTTTTAACGTCATTGGTGTTGATGTTGTTACAAGCAACATTAAGGTGCTTAACCCCTCAGGGGGCAGATGTTCCTCATTTAAGATTATCGTCCCTCCCTCCCTCTTCGACCTCGTCATCATCAAACATAATTGGCCAAAGGACATATTCATTTAAGAGTTCGTGCAAAGAGGCCCCACTTCCTTTAGCTCAGATAGAGCTGCGCCTGCTCCCCGGGTTTGCACTGCTATCTCATCCTCGCCAAGAACAAATTCGAATCCCTCTCCATCTACTACCGTACCGTGAGGGGTGCCGGAACCAAGATTCCCTCAACCTTCATCGCCTCTCATTTCTTGCCCCAGGATTTGATCTATCTGACGGAAACGTGGCTCTCCTCCAATATTGATGACCTAGAGGTCCTTGACCATGACTTTATTATCTTCCGCAATGACCGCTGCCACGGTGACTCCAATCGACGGGGCGGCGGTGTACTTATCGCAGTTCGTTTTTCCCATAACGCTTCTCTTATGCCTTATCCTCTTGTAGAAACACTTGAACTCCTCTCCGTGCGGATCCACTTACGCACCCATAACCCCATCCTCGTGACTTGCTATATTTCCGCCTCACATCGGACCACTGCTATTCACAACCGCCACACATTACTTATCAGAGGTTGTTTTGCACTCCACAACCAGCTTGGTCTTAAACCCTGTTGTAGATAGCTAAGATCGAATGTACCCTTTGCCCTTACGGACATGAGCATGAGTAATCGCACGGACTCTGGCATGATTGAACTCGTTACTCGAATGCTCAGAGCTTACAATCAGGCTGTACCTCTTCTCCAGGCCGCAGGGGGCAATACTATTGCCAGGTCTATCTTCAAGATCTGCGCCGATATTACGTCTTCGCTTTAGTCTTGTCCACTTTAGGCTTCACGGATTCGCTTTGGCCCTTTTATAAATTTATTTTTTATCTTACACTGTATTTGCTTTTTTATTCTGTATTTATTATACTACACTGCATATGCTTTCTATATCTGTATTAGTGAACTTGCTCTAAGTTGTGACTAAGATAAAATAAATAAAATAGGCACTGAATTATTAAATTTTTTGTAAGAAAGGGGTTTATTCGTTGAACCGCAGGACCTCCGGGAATTTTTCAGCACAATATATATATTTGATATTAGGGAAATCGGTGATTGATCTAATATGGGTGAATGCATCTGCATTTTATCTCGTTCTGGATGCAAAGTTATTGGTAGTATCTGTCCAGTCGGATGGTCAAGTATCTATAAAGTTATTAGAATCAATTACAATTCAGGATAAAACATGGAAATTGTTAAATGGAACTCAAAATTAGCAGGTTAATATTATCAAATTATGCTTTACTCAAGTAATGTATCGAATCTTAATGAAAGCATAAATTCTTGAACTTTTACCACAGGATTTACCACTGACACGATACCAAATCAAATTAAAATGGTAAAGGATATGAGAAAAAGTGCAATTGCAAAACAAAATGTGACACATAAACTAATTCAGTGCTTTTACAAATTTTGATGCGGAAAATAGAAATACTCATTTAAAAATTTTGAGATTTGTGATAATTTCAGGCTATATAAGTTATTTTTGTTGTTATGAAAATAAAATTTCATAACTCAAAAATTTTTGGAAAATTTGAACAGACTTTAAATTTTAACATCTTCACCATCACCCTGTGTCGTTTGCGCGTGGCGGTACAGGATCTTTCAAATTTCCTCATCAAGAATTTCTACTGTTAAAAGTACCGTTCCGCCAGCTCTATTGATTCCCTGGGAACGTACAACCGTCTGTTGTTCCCCGCGATATCCGCCCCCAGAGTGCACAAACGATCAATTCAATGAGAATTGATCTTTTGTGAATTTTGATCTTTGTCAGATTGGGGCCCCGTTATAATTCAAACGAATTAAATACGGACGCTCAGGACGAGTCAGTCAGAATCAGAGCAAGGATCAGGAGGTCGTGCTTTCGAGCTGGCAGCAGTCGGTTTTTTGAAGGAGGAGTTCTTGCTGCTAGATTAAAAACTATTAAAAATAAATTTAGAATAAAAACGTGAAACTTGAAAGTTACTGAATTAAATTGTATTTTTGGTGTGAACATATCCTAGCACAAAAATTGAAGTGACAGAAAATTTTAACAATTAAAAACAAGTATGAATTTTGAGCTTGAAGCTTGATGAATTAAAGTGTATTTGTCGATGATAAATTAACTTTTGAAAAATTGTTGTTAAGTATACCAATTCCAAAATACATAAAAACATTGAATACAATTTAACATTAGACTATGAATTTCGAACTTTAAGCGTAGTGAATTAATTTGCATTAGATTGAAATTGAAGTGATAGAAAATTTTTACAATTAAAGACAGTATGACTTAAATTTAGACTGTGAATTTTGATAATGAATTTTGACAATTGATGTTAAACGAATAAATTATATTTTGATGATAAGTTGAAAACTGAACTGTTGTCAAGTGAACTAATCTATACTAATATTATAAAGAGACAGAGTTTGTTTGTTTGTTTGAACGCGATATCTCAGGAATTACTAATCCGATTTGAATTATTTTTTTTTTTATTAGATAGTCTATTATTTTAGGAAGGCTATAGGCCATATATAATAGTGGTGCTCCCAAAAGTAGCGAAGTAGTAAAGATATAAGTGCAAAAATCGAAGATTCTTAAATTATTGCAAAACTGATGTGCAACTCTGACGTGCGTCGGCTTTTTATCTGCAGTCATGCGTCAACGCATCATTTTTGTTTCCTCTCAGAGCTAAGGCAATTCGTTCATATGATTGCCGATTACTCTCTGTCTTCAGCACGATTGTGAGCGACGCTACAATTCGTTATCAACCCACACTAATGCGTAGTACGTATGTTTGATGCGTTCAAACTTGAGAGACAGAGAGTAATTGGGAATATGTACGAATTACCTCAGTTTACATTAGAAATAAACATGTTGTGCTGACGCATGACGGCAGCAACAATAATGTTGCGCTGACGCATGACTGCAGCAACAAAATGTTGCGCTGACACACACCAGCGTTGCAATAATTCAACAAAGTCTGGATACATATTCGATATGATTCGTTACTTTTACTCAATTATGTCATTATCAGATCACATTCGTGAGTTGAAGTATAAACATCGATTGCGCCGGAGTAAAATTTTGTGTTTGGAAAAATTTTGACAGTTTTGATAGATAATATCGTTCCTAAAATTACAAAGTGAAAGTGACTATAATATTTTCTTTCTCTTCCTTAGTGACACAAACCAAACATCCAGAGCCAAATTAAGCCGCCATTCCAGCGCATTTCGCGCAGGAATATCCCAATTATGGAACCAGGAATCCATGTTGACACCAGCGATGAAGAGCCACCTAGATCCAACAATAAGCACCGTTCCCGATCAAGAGGAGACATGCGTATGGATACTCGAGTCCGAATACTAGAGGGAAACATTGAAATCATCAAAAGCAGGTTCGAGAAGTACCAGAAAACCCTCGAGAGCAGTATGGATGAAAAATTCCAAAAAATAATGGACTTTCTGGCATCAAGTGCCACAAACTCGCCTGCACAGCAACCTCCAAGGACTACTATTTCGCCTGCTGAACAACAATCAAAACCAACCACAAGAGCTGTCACTCAAGACGACCAGATGCCTGCAAAAACCACCGCAAAACAACCATCAACAAGCAGCTCCACAACCGTGAGTAATAAAAAGCCACGTAATAATAATCATCTTCCTGAACCAACCACCTCTCAATCCGACATATTACCTAACCAAAACCGTTTTGACATCTTACCAATGGAAGATGATTCTAGTGAAATTTTCACTTCTCAAGACTTCCCTAGCCTAGAGCTTAGAAAAACCAAAATCACAAACAACCCTAGTGTCATTCCTCCGAAAAAGAAAATTACTAAAGAAACCCCTATAATTGCCTACAACATTAATCAAAAAACATTAAGGAATTGTCTTCTCACTCAGAATAAATCTGATTATAAAGTCGTCAGAGGAAATAATCCTGATAGATGTGTCATTCTGCCTGCTAGTAATGAAACTAGGAAGGCAACTCTAAACCTTCTTAATGAAAAAAATATCAACTATTTTTCCTTCACACCCAAAGAAGAGAGAAACACGTCTCTTCTAGTTAAAAATGTTCCTATTGATTACGATCTTGAAGACGTCAAAAAAGAATTCGACAACTTAGGTTTCTCTCCAAAAATATCTAAAATCGCACCTATTAAAACGGGTAGACTTGCTAAGTTCAACTTCTTCATACTTCAGCTACACCCTGGTGTGCCAATCGGAGAATTCACAAATCTAAAATACATGTTCCACACTCAAATTAAAATTGAGAAATTCAACAATAAGGACCTACCTCAATGCTTCAAATGCCAAAGAACTGGGCATGTAGCATTAAACTGCCATATGACACCAAAATGTGTTAAGTGCGCCCAAGAGCACAACAGTAACGAATGTCCTCTTCCCAAGGATGCTCCTAAAGAACTTCTCAAATGCACGCTGTGCAAAGATTCGGGCCATCCAGCCAACTACCGAGGCTGTCCCAAATTTAAAGAACTTATGAAAAAGAAGAAACAAAACATAGCGCATACTCAGACTTCCACTATTAACAATATAAATAAATTTACGCCGTCCCTCGTCAATGCAAACGTCTCGTTCGCCTCTGCCTTCCACAATCCCCCAACTAACCCAAATCCAAGGAATAACCCGAGTATGAGTGATATAAACTCAATTCTTAATTCTGCAAGCGAAGAACTCTTCGGCTGTAATTATATTGCTTTAAAAACTGCTTTTGATAAGTTCTATGAAGTTTACCGTAACTCCTCCGACATCTCAAAGAGCAAGCAAGCACTTCTCGACTTTATAGTCACGACCAATTATAATGGTTGATTCCCTGAACAGTTACAAAATACATGCTCTTAATGTAAATTCTATTTCCAGAATTCACAAAAGACATTTTCTAGCTCAATATTTGAACAAACATAAACCTGATATCCTACTTCTATCAGAAACTTGTCTCCAAAAAAAACACAAAATTTCGTTTGACAACTATTCCATAGTTCGCACTGACATGTCACCTGGCAACAGAGGAACCGCTGTCCTGATCAGAGACTGCTTTGAGTTTAGACAATATCTGCTTCCCTTCTCACCCAACTTTGAGTACACAGCAATCACTCTTAAAACTGGTCACCGTCGTCTATTTATATTTTCAATTTACATCCACTCCAACCAGCTTACAGGTCCCAGTGACTTCGTAAACATTTTTGACAAATTTGATCCAGAAGACTTCATACTAGTTGGTGGTGATTTCAATGCAAAACACACTAGTTGGAATAATTACAACAACAATAGTAATGGCAAAATCCTTGAATCATACCTTTCTTTCAACCAAAATTTTAATAGAACCAAGCTAATTTCGTCTTCTGTCCCAACAAGGCACTCTTCCAACTCCTTCTCAATAATCGACTTATTCCTTGTTTCCAGCAATATCAACTGCGACACCCACGCTAAAACATATCCATTTGAATCAGATCATCTGGCCATTGAAATTTTCGTATCACTCCCTGTCATTAAACCATCTGATCCAGTCACAATGTTTAACTACAATAGAACCAAATGGACAAATGTTAAGCGAGAGCTTTCTTCACTTCTGCAAAACCAATTGCCACCAATTGACCATAACATCCTTCCAGATGAGATAGACCAACACATTGAATTCCTTGAAGGTAGCACTCTACAAATTGTTAACAAAAATACACCTCTCATGAAACTCCATCCAAAATACCAACTTGAACTGGATCAAATCACCCTCAAATGCATCCATGAAAAGAAAATCCTCCGGCGTAGATGGTTTCGCACAGGAAAGAAAGATTCCCTTCTCAAATCCTTCATTGACAGATTGACAAAAATGATTGCTCAACTCATCTCTACCCAATACAACCTAAAACTAGAAAAGGAATTGAGTAAGCTCAAACCAGGACCGAATATTTTCAGGGAAATTAAAAAGTTCTCTGAGACCAAAAAATCCCAATTACCAGTCCTTCAAAACTGTCTCGATGACCAATCATCAGCTGAACTTCTAGCCTCGCATTTTGCCAGTGTTCACAATCTTTCACCAGCAGCTACTTCGTTTTCTGAAACTTGTCCCCCAAATACTTTCACCCAGACCATTTTAGCCTCACCGCACTCACAACTTAAAGCATTTGACGATGATTTTCGTGCCGACGGCACTTCGTCAACTCCAACGATAGATGTAAATCCGTTTGTCACAGCAGAATTAGTCTCCTCGCTTATCAAGTCTAGAAAGAACCAAAAATCCAGTGGTCATAATCAAATTTCAAACTTCATAATTAAAAAATTACCGCACGTTTTCGCCCTTTTCTTAACTATTATTGTCAACCATTGCCTTAACAATTCATATTTCCCTAAAAAATGGAAACATGCCACAATCATTCCCATTCCAAAAGGCTGTTCTAACACAACAGACCACCATCTCTATAGACCTATCTCACTTCTATCTCCGCTCTCTAAAATTTATGAACTAGTAATTAAACGCCAGATAAACAAATATACCGAAACTCTTGCTGCATTCAATCCGCTACAATTTGGCTTCGTTAGCGGTAAATCCACCTCACATGCAATCACACTTCTTTCCGAAGACATACATTCTGCTTCTTTCAAGAAAATTCCGACACTTGCAGTCGCCATAGACTTGCAAAAAGCCTTCGACACTGTTTGGATCAATGGTCTAATTTTTAAACTCCATCTGATCAAATTTCCCTCGTTCCTAACAAAGATTGTACTGAACTTCCTTCTTGACAGGTCATTTCAAACTCGGTACAACAACAAACTGTCTTCCAGACACCCCATCCTAGCTGGCGTACCCCAGGGATCCATCTTAGGACCCATTCTTTTCAATCTATACATACATGATTTTCCCACATTCGTTGATCCCCTCACCAAAACATTATTTTTTGCTGATGACATAGTACTCTACACTTCAAAGAAGCATTTGCCGACGGCAATTTCAAATATGAACAGCTACCTTGCTGTAGTCACTGAATACTTCAATAATTGGAAACTCAATGTGAACTACAACAAATGCCAGTCCATACTCTTCCGCAAAAGCGATTCTCACATCCCGAAATCCTGCAAAATATACAAAACAAATAATAACGTCAAAATTAGTTTCAACTCACATATTATTGAAAATGTGTCAAACCTAAAATATCTTGGGGTTATTTTCAACAATAAACTATCTGCTATTCCACAAGTAAATAGATTGTGCTCACTGGCAAACGGCGCTTTCATGTCTATCCGAAATCTTTTCCGCAAGTACAAAATTTCCGCTAACGTCAAAGTACTTGCATATAAACAACTTGTTAGACCACTTCTACTATATGGTTTCGCTGGATGGTGTCACGTTTCCTCGCATCAAATGTGCAGACTAAGATCTTTAGAAAGAAAGATCCTATACAATTGCTTACCTAGACATCTTGCTTATGTCAAAAATGACAACTTCTGGAGACGCATCTCTAGAGAAAAACTCTTCAAGGAATTCAAGAAAATCCACAGACTTGACCTAGTCCTAGTCAAAAACTTCCTAAATTTCTTCTCTAAACTAGAGCACTCTGATATTAATGAACTCTCCTCTCTTACTTCAATTGATACCCTCACTGAAAAGTTTAACTCCAACACCGACAAATTTAAATTTAAATGCTTTCCCCCTTCACTACTCTACTTCACTCATCTCCAAAATTCTCTGTATGAAAACGGACTTCTGCGCTTTTACAACAGAAGACATAATTCGAACAACCTAGACGAATATGTCTACGATCTTCTAGTCCCTGAATAATGTCATCGGAATTCACCTTGTTCGGATCATTGCAACCCAATGAATATTTTTCAATTGCCGACGGCAAATAGAAATTTTCCTTGAAAATTTCGCGCCTTATTTTCAGTTTAAAGTTTCGCTCCCTTTTTTCACTTCTTCGCTCCTTTTCAGGGTTGGTTGGAAAATTTTCTAACCATTTAAGTATCTTTGGGGTTTTTTTTGGCTTTTTTCCCCATCAACATAAATTTAGCTAAGTTTTACATAAGTTAAACCACATACATTGTTTTAACTATAAGGACTCATGTAAATAGATTAAGTTTAATCAAGAAAAAATTTTTGTATGTAAAATTGTTTGATTATTTAGCTACCATAGTATATAAAAAGACTTGTATTCCATTTGTTAAGATAGAAATAAAGATTGTTGAACTTGAACTTGAACTCAATTATGTATTTCTGTATGAAAATTTTTTGCGTATTAGGGAACGGTTACTTTTCTATTTTGCAAATCGGAACAAAAGCTCTCTCAAGAATTCTCTATGATTTGACACTCTGTATTTCCGTAGAGCCGGTTTTAATTGTTTTCTACAAATTTTACTCGGGTTATTCAATACAATTTTGGTTCATTAAACCCGTAGCAGATAGATTTGTTCAAATTGGTGGAAAATGGTAAATATTTTTTGGAATTTCAGATCGTAGTACATCATAGTTTCCGGGAATCCCAAGTTGACTAATTTTCTTCCGGTTTGAAGGGTTCTTTTCCGGTAGAAATTTGAATTTTTAACGGTTTTTTGCCCGTAGCGGCTAAACGAAGCGTCCTACGGGGTTCATACGTATGACCGACCCTCACTATTTTGACATTTCCTACCTTCCTTTCGTACGTCATTTTTCTCTAAATTGAGGTTTTAAAGGTGTGCATTCAAAAGATCGGAAAATTGATAAAATTCAGATTTTGAATTTTTAACGATTTTTTGTTCCTAGCGGCTAAACGAAGAGTCCTACGGGGTTCATACGTATGACCGACCCCCATTTTTTTTAAATTTCCTAACTTTGAATCCCAAGTTGACCAATTTTCTTCCCGTTTGAGGGGTTCTTTTCCGGCAAAAATTTGAATTTTATACGGTTTTTTGCCCGTAGCGGCTCAACGAAGCGTCCTACGGGGTTCATATGTATGACCGGCCCCCACTATTTTGACATTTCCTACCTTCCTTCCGTACGTCATTTTTCTCTAAATTGAGGTTTGAAAGGTGTGCATTCAAAAGATCCGAAAATTGATAAAATTCAGATTTTGAATTTTTAACGATTTTTTTTTCCTAGCGGCTAAACGAAGCGTCCTTCGGGACTCACACGTATGACCGACCCCCATTTTTTTTAAATTTCCTAAATTTTTCAATACATCTTTTTTCTCTGAATTGAGTTTTTAAAAGTGTGTCCAAACAAAAGTTATGATATATGATAAAATTCAGATTAAAATTCGTAAACGCAACATCTCGCGTTTTTCGGAAAAATTTTGTAATTTTTTATATATTGGAAACTCAATTTGTATATTTTTTCTTTAAATCAATAGAAAATACTATCACACAGAAAACAGAAATTTTTGAGTAAATTTTACTCTCCAATGGTACACATTTTGGTTTGTGTTTGTTTTGTGCAAATTTCAGAAGATCAAAATTGTGTGCATTGTGTGTACATGTACATTGTGTTCCATCCGCGAAATTTTGTTTCAGCCCCCTTTCCTATTATTGTGATCACTCATTCCCTGTTTGACAATCAAACATCAACATCAATTCGCGCACTGTCTGTTCTTTAAACGTTAAAGACGGTCAAAGGCGCATACGGCCCATGGATCTTTTGTCTGCTGTTACGTTTGTGATGTTGGAAAAAAATGGGTAGAGAGTCACATGGGATCGCGACATCTGGTAAATTATTTTGTCTGTGATTAAACCTTAACTTTTTTTGTAAGTAGAAGAAAGCAATATTTTTCAACAAATTCGCCGAAAATAAATTTACACGGCTAACGTGGGCGTATTGTTGTAACCTCTCAAATATTACTGTGCCATAAAAAATTTACATTCGGTACTAATCGAAGTTTAAGTAAAAAGTTAACCAGTTGTGTTTGAGTTTCAACCGGCAATCTATAAATCCTTATTTGTTTCATTGTTGTCACCGAACATAGGATAAATTTCGATTTCTTATAACTACTATATTTCAATATTTTAGTAACTTGAAAATTAATAGGTGCTGTAAGGTTAAGTAATAATTCCAAAATTGGCTCTTTTTGAAAGAGTGCTCGAATAGTTGTTTTAAGTTTATTTCTCATTTTCTTATTAAGCACTACTCATACTTTCAATTTATTATCCATTTTACGGCGAAAATTTGTAGCCAAACGTTAATAAAAACATTGTTGAAAAAGTCAAAGATATTTTGGAAGTTTTTGAACTTATGTTACAATCAAAAGATAACTGCTAAGAATTAAAAATCTATAACTAAAGAAAAACAAAACATATATAGTATCAATATATACAGTATACAAAATATATGCAGTATTACGTAATGCCCAGCAAAGCGGGCGGGTACAGCTAGTTTCCAATAAAATTTGAAGAGATGTTAATGTTTTTTAAGAGATATAAAACGATAACGGAAAGAGATGATTTATTTCAGACTGCAGTAGCAATGATTTCGGTTAAATTGCACGTCAAGGTACCCCTATATTAAGTTACGCCCTTTCTATAACTATCAAAAACCTTGGGGATGCAGTTTCAGGCTTAAAACTTCCTCATAAGATATACATTTTGTAAAAATTCTTTCATCTCCTGCCAAATGAACTTGCTCTTGTGTTTCCCTCAAACGATCTAACTCTACCGGGTACAAGATACAATTGACGATGAGAAAATACAGGTTGTTTGAGTAAGATTCCTACGCTTTGAAATGTTTGTCCCTAGGATTAATTAATTGTCATCGCAAAAGCCAGAATGACAGGAAATTGAGATCATAGAAACTAAAAGGCAGAAGTGTACCTGAATAATTAAAGTGTGTTTGTGGTGTGTTACGAACAACTCCTGTTAAAATCTCACAATCTAAGCAATTATTATGCATTGGAATTAAACGCATACGCGTGCCATTTACCAAGCCATGTCCTGTACTCAAATTACGAATAAGTAAAAGTTTTGGTTTTAATATTAATGTGTGAGGACGGGAGGTCACTTACGTCAACTGAGTTTAAAACTTCTTCTGGAAAATTATTTTGCTCTCTATAACCATCATTCAAGATTTCATCGGAACTCAAACACTCGAATATATTCGTTGCTACCCGGACAGACTATTAAGAATTTTTGCATTGATGAAAATGCAGCCTTAATATTTGGGTGGTAATATAACCAAATTGAGAATATCTTTAGATTTAACCGTTCAATGGATACATTGCCATAAGTTTCTGCAATCACGGAGTTACTGCTTACTAAATGGGTAGGAATTTCATTAACATCTTGTTCTAAACCTGGAAATGTGGATAAAGTCACATTACCAAGAGATATAAGAAATTCAACGAATTCAATTTCATGAGGTAAAACTCTCATGTTTTGGGTTAAAGTTGTTTTGTTGAATTTTGAAAATTCGGACCCTGAAGTGGATAAATTCTCAATAAGTCATACGTGAGGTACAACTGGTCAAGTTTGTCGAAAATCTCCACATAGTGCAATAGTCTTACCTCCGCAAAGTTTAGTTGGAATACCGAATAAATCGTTTAAAAAATGGTCAATTGATTTGAGAGCTTTAAGCGGACACATTTAAATTTGATCTGTGATAATGTTAGATGCAGACTTTACCAACTGTCCTGGTGCACTGTTTACAGAGAGGCTTGATACGGAATTCTCCAAAATCGGTATAGGTCTCTTAAAAACGTTGTGAAGAGTCCGACCTTGAATTAAAGGAGTGGAAGCAATACCACTGAAAGTCCACGTAATACATTGAAGGTTCAAAGAATCCAATTTGTGAATAATTGGGGTTTGAACAAAAGTCTCATCACAACCAGCATGAGCTGTGAGACAAAAAATATTGCAACCAGTATTACAATTTAAAATTCACTGTAAAACTAAATCAATCGCCGATCGCTGCTCGGCATTGGCACTTCGGAACATTTCCTCAAAAATTGTTTGTTCTGCTTCTGGATCTGCATTGGCAGCTGTTATAATAGCTAAGGAATAGTGGTATTGGAAGGTCTACCTGTTCACATGAAAAAAAAACCGAAAGGCTCAGTCAACGTCCGCGCTGTAGATGTTCCGTGAAAACTTGGGGATAAAATTATAATAACTGTTTCTTATTAGTATGTACTTAAATCAATGTCTGTTATACAGTGGTTATATAGAGTAATAAGGTGATATAACAGATAAATCACATGTTTATTTTTTTGCACCTGTTTTCATTTCTTCTTTAATGCTGCCGTAGCTCTGACATTAACTCGATACTGGACACTTTAGGTTTTTTTGCATTCGATTTGATGCAAGCTCTCTTTGGTTTGCGTTTTGTTTAATTCGTCCCATATTTACGACTCATATGAACAGATATTTTTAATTTTTTTTTAAATTTTCAATTTAATACTGATATTTACTTATACTTCAGTAAATATGTTTATTGTTTTACTTTAGGTTTTGGTAGCTTTTTTCAAACTCCTTACAATTACTCCTTACACCCGAACGAACGTTCTACATGGTCGCGTTCTCACGCTACACTGATTTATAGCTTTACACAACGCTTATTAACAACAATCATGCGTAAGTGAACTAATCCGATGACGTCACGCGCAAAACCAATGCAACACGATAAACACGTACAGAAATTCTCTATCCATTGTGACTTCGAAAGTTGTTATCGCATTATTAGCCTCGTAGGTATTGGCGATTGAAATCTGACGGTATATTTTACGGCAAGAAAGTTTGACTGGTTATCAGAGTACTTAACGAGCGAAAAGACGTTTCAACGTCAAAGAAAATTTCGGTTGTAATATGGACTTTAACTATCAAACTATTAATTTCCATGCACACTTGCTCGGCACTGAACATTTTTGGTTTTTAATATTCGGTTTGTTGCGGGTTTCCTCCGGTTAGATTGTTTTACAATTCGGTGCATATTTACGCCTCATATGAGGAGATATCTTCCATATTTTTACGATTCTCAAATTCATACAGATTGTTGCTTGTATTTCAGAGAATAGTTTTATTGTTTCGCTTTAGGTCCTGGTAGCTTTTTTCATGCTTTTCACAATGATACCCCAATCAACGTCCTAGCTTAACGTGTTCTCACGCTACACTCGTAAATATCTTCACGCAACGCTAAAAACAAACGTCACGCGTATGTGCTTGCACTAGCCCGATGACGTCACTGGCACAACAAACGCCGGACAATATATACAAATATGCTCCATCCACTGTGACATTAACCGTTGTTATCGCATTATTAGTCTCGTAGTTATTAGCGATTACGGTGTTATTAAATTACGGTGTTTTGTAACACAAGAATGTTAGACTGACTACCAATGTATACACTCAACGAGAAGAAAGACTTTTTCACGTCAAAATTATGACTGAACGAAATTTCCTCAATAACTTATAAAGCACGATTGTATGAATCGTTTACTAGAAAATTTCTAAAAAAGTCTTCACACTTGAAATTTATGAATTTGTTCACCAAATGTCAAGCTTTTGCAGGAACTTAGCAAATAACTCTTTTAACTGCTGAGAGGACTTACGCTCTTTCGCTTCTAATAAACATTCACACCACTCTCTACCATTTAATGCGATACCTCGTGCATGTGCAGCATTTGAAAATGTGGGGTAAATAATGTTCCCAGTACGCAAATGCTGATGGGACCTGGAGCATGCAGCAAAAGTAGTCTCAAATTAATCAGTTCAACACCTTTTGGACTAAAAGGTGAATAATAACATTAAATAATCTAGCAGTTACCTTACTACTTCTTCTTTGACGTTCTTTTCATTTCTTTTCTTTATGTACCCAAATATAATGTATCGGCTTCTCTGTATATAAAAGATCGGACGAATATCAACATGATTGATTTCATAGAATGCAGTCAATTTAGTTCTTCTGTGACTTTTAGGAGCTTGCAGAACATTTCCTTCCCTAAAGACTCCTTTTTGTCGTTGAGGCAAGTAACTATCAAGTCGATCTACAATATATTATGTGGCTAGTAATGTATTGGAGACTGATTTATGCACCAATTAGCTTCTGTAGATCCAACATCGATTTAATCTGTATGAACTTTACTCTAAACTCTACCACTCACTCTTCCAAACTGTCATGAGGCACTGTCGTACCCGTTATAAACTTATTTGTATATATATTTTATGCTCTTTACTGTGCTACAAACTTTCACATTAAAGTGGCAATCAAATTTCGCTAGAAGATATGGATTATAAGGAATATCATAACGGTTATCAACACAGTGGCCACGAATGTGAACTGTTATACCATTAACACGACGCATCTAAAATGGATAGCCATTTACATTGTTCTGAGTTGTATTGCAAAAGTCCTTAGAAAATCTTTTACTGCATATAATATCTCTCATACAGACGGAGCTACGATTTGAAAAACCACACAGATCGTGTATTTTATGTTTTTTAACTAAAATATGAAGTTATTGCTAACAGTTTTTTGCTCGCAGTGGCTAATCCAAGCTTTCTAGGGAGTTTATATGTACAAACAACCCCCATTACTTTATCATTTTCCAACTTTTTGCCATGTATCATATTTCTCTAAATTATGTTTTTAAATGTGTTGGGATATTTTTATGTTGTGGGACTAGTGGAACCTTTTCAGTTTGATTTGCTTATCGCCTTCAACAGCTTTTCTAAACTCTTATTAGTTTTTGATGCTTATATTTCATTTAATCATTGGTTCTTATACTCTATTACATAGCCACTTAATACTACCTTTCTCGTACTAGTCCTTACTTTTCGGGTGCTGCTACTTTGTTGCCCTTCTTCTTTAACCTGTAGTTCCTACGGCCCATCTTCAGCCCGTTAATTTTCTGACTGGCTATTTGTCTTCCTTCTTTTGTTGTTGCCAGGAGGAAGCAGGAAGTCCGCGTTTGAAATAGGCTTCTACTCCCGATCTCGGTTCCTTCTCCTTGGTCTGTGTACTCCTCCAACGATATTGGTCGAGGTCCCGCAGTGGGATCTTCCAAAGCTTTCTCCAATGATGTTTTGGTCGCAGGGTTCATTGACGAACGTTATCTACTTGTCGTCTACTTGGACAGTTCAGGACTTAATTGCTAGCCGATTACTTGATCGGGTTACCGTCTTGTCTTCTTCAGGAACTCATCTCGGTGTTGTCTTCTTCAGGATTTCGTGGTGGTATCGTCATTTTCAGGAAATCGTCTCGGTGTTGTCTTCTTCAGAAATTCGTCTTGGTATCGTCTTCTGTTGGAACTCGGTATTAGGCATCGGCTTGTCTCCTCGGCTTAGACATGACTTCCTCTCAGGCTTGACTTCGACCGACCGACCCCCATTATTTAGCTTTTTTCTAAGTTTTTTCCATACATTACCTTTCTCTGTTGTGAAAAGTATTCATACAAAAATTAGGAAATATAACAATATTCAGATTTTCAATCATTTTCTTGTAAATTAATAAAACTGCAGACTAATGATGAATAAATTGAGTTAATAATTCAAAATAGTTATATTGTTATTAATTCAAATTGTTATTATATTGTTATATTGTGGTATTCACCTTCAATATATATACTCGTTATCATCACAAATAATTATATAAATTCGTAATTAATATAAACAACATAACACTAGATATCCCTTGATAACAAAAAGTAAAAATTAATTTAAAAACGATAATTAAGGTAATAGGAATCAAGAAATTCAAAATTTTAGCATTTTTTCAGAAAAATCTATGAATAACAATTTTTTTCCAATATACACAATTCCCTTAATTTATGTATTGCAAATTAATCACCCTTAATCAAGTATTATGAAAACATGATCAATAATAATATTACAAAATAATATATGTATATATCTAACAATATATTATATTTTGAGTAAGTTTTTTGAATAACTGAATATTTTGCCAGAAAATGTAAATAAAAGCGAAAGTTCATAATTTCTCATTAATAAATATATGTAGTAAATACATAATTAAATAGATGTTAATAATGAGTAATTTGAAAACATGCACCATTTTCCATTTTGCTACTTTGTTTTTATTTTAATTTCTGATTTTCAATATAAATAATAGAGATACCATTTGTTAACGTATAAGAAAAGCCTACGATTTTCGAAAAATATGAAGAAGTTAAGTTGGTTGTATATAGATTTTCATATGGTTTTATCATATCAACATATACAACCATGATAAACATATTTTTAACTTAGTAAATTTATCAAAAGAACTTCCAGCTTACAATCACAAATTACAAATGAATGAATAAATATTTTTGAAAAAAATTTAAAAACAAACAATATTTAACGCCCATTCCCGGGATATAAATAACGGCTAGTCTAAGCCTCTTGGAGGTTTTAGACGCCTCCCTAGCCACCGGGCGCGTCCACGGGTTGCGGATAGTGGAAGTCCAGGGGAAATTTCTCTTGGATCGTCGAGGAATAGGCAGAAGAGTACAATTTGAACTCGGGAAGCTCAATACTCGGCCGCGGACAATGGGAGGACCCCCCTTTTTAAATATGGAGGGTTTGAGTAAATTACAAATTACCCCAGGTGGTGCGGCGACTCAGTCGTCAAATCCATCCACCTCTTCGGAGGTGGCCGTGCCCCATTCGGATTCTGGGGGGGGCACACTCAAGCCTGTGGCAGCAACGACGGTGGAACACTTGGCCAGCGTTGCGGTGGATGCTACAAGTGGGAGGCAACAAGGCACAGGTGGGTCGTTTAGCCTCTCTACAGGCCTGGAGACAAAGGTTCAAACTGACGACGGCATGTCCGTCAACAGTACAGGAACCATCGACTCTGAGGCCGAAAAGAGATTGTTGGGCGAGACTACCGAAGCCAAGGCCTCTGAGAAGAAGAAGAGGAAGCCGACCAAGGCGCAACTGTCCCTTAAGAGGTACAAAAGTGCCAAGGCCAGCTTGAAGAAACTCTTGCTAAGGAAGTCCGAAGAGCTCTCTGATAAGGAGAAGGGCTACTTAGCAAGAAACAGGAGGATTGTCGCCGATTTCGAGAAGAATATCGCTTCGCAGAAATTGGGGACAATCGTTGAGGAGCTCCCAGGACCGGCAAGGTCCGAAACCGGAGCTAGGGGTAAGAGCGCCAAACTACAGCGGTCCAATGCTGTTGCCTACTCACCCTCAGGAAAACCCCCACAGCCGACTTCTCAGAAGAAAGCTAAAAGGGAGCGATCCAACGAGGAGGAGGAGAAAACAGCAAAAAAGGCCAAAACCTCGTCGGTAGACCAAGCGCCCACCGATTGTCAGATGGCTATCATAGATCGATCAGATCTAGATGGCAAACTATCTGGCGAAAGGTGGGAAATGGTCGAGACGAGGCTTCTGTACGCGATGGCGAGCGAGCAGAGTTGCTCGATGGAGGAGTTGTCCTTCGAAGGAGCAAGCTGGCACAAGGGAGTCAAGGTCATTGGCTGCTCGGGGAGAAAATCCGTTGATTTTCTGAGCCGTGTAGTCGAGGGCCTTGGCGAACTTTGGCCAGGAGCCAAATTGGAGGTAATTCCGAAATCGGAGCTACCACTGCGGAAATTGGCGCTATTGTGGATTCCTCCCCCACTAGTGGAGGACGAAGCCACAATGAAGTTGATTTCCAGGCAGAACGGTCTGGACACGAGCAAATGGAGAATTATCTCCTCCAGCAAGTGTCCAAACGGAGTTGGCAAGGACCTTGTCGTAACGGTAGACGACTTGTCCTTCGCCAAGTTAAAAGATTCAAAAGGAAGCATCAAATTCGGCTTTAGTGCAGCAAAAGTGAGGCTTCCCAATGAATCCAAGAGCGGCACCGAGGAGGCTGCAAGCAGTGCAAAGTAATTTGCACCACTGCGAAGCGGCCACCGAGGATTTGATGCTGTATATGGAGGCAAATGGAGTAGACGTGGCCTTAGTCCAGGAACCGTGGCTCTCAGGGGACAAAATCCGAGGACTTAGGTCAAAAAACTATAGTCTACTTCACTCAAGCACAACAGGTAAAAAAAGAGCGTGTATAGTAGCAAAGAGATCATTAAACCTCACTCTACTTTCACAGCACAGCACAAATGACTTGGTGGTGGCAGTACTAGAGGAGAGGGGCAAAACCAACCTGCTCCTGGCCTCAACGTACATGCCATACGAGGAAGGAGACCCCCCATCAGCAGCGGTCCGGGCCCTGGTACAAGAGGCCGAAGTTAGAGGATGGCACATGGTGATGGGATGTGACGCAAATGGTCATCACGTCCAATGGGGAAGCAGTGACATCAACAGAAGGGGTGAGTCAATTTTAGAGTTTATAATTTCTACCAACCTAACTATTTGTAATCGGGGTGACACACCCACTTTTACTAGAAAAATTAGGGAGGAGGTAATAGACCTTACATTGGCCACTAACACTATTAACGTAAACGTAGAAAACTGGAGAGTTTCTCCCGAGCACTCCTTATCGGATCATGGGAGAATTCTCTTCGACATTAACCGGAAGGTTCAGGTAGGAAAACCCTACAGGAATCCAAGGAACACGGACTGGAATAGATTTTCCACCGAAGTGGAGAAGGCAATGAAAACAAAGAACACACAGTGCTTCGGTACCTATCTCCACACGGTGGCGGACCTGGAAAAGTCCGTAAAACAACTTTGCGAGACTTTGATAAAAGCCTTCCAGAAAACCTGCCCAATAAGCAGAGCTCGAAGGGAAACCAATAAGTGGTGGAACAAAGAGCTCAAGCAACAGAGGGACGCTACTAGAAGGCTCTATAACAAGGCAAAGAAAAGTAAAGAACAGGAGGACTGGGCTAATTACAAGCGCAGTTTTAACGAGTATAAGAATAAGATAAGAAAGGCAAAATGGGACTCATTGGTCGACTTCCTTAACTCTATAGAGGACGTGAACGAGGCCTCAAGGTTCAGGAAAATTCTTTCCAAAGACGCTATAGTCACGGGAAACCTGAAGAGGCCAAATGGTTCATGGACGGAGTCGAGCAAGGAGACACTAGAACTGCTGATGGAGACTCACTTCCCGGGCTGCCTGACAACATGGGGCGAGGAAGAGAGCCCAACGATCAGGATTAGTCCAAAGGAGGTAACTATAAGAGACGCCATCACCAAGGAAAAGGTAATATGGGCGGTGAAAACATTCGAGCCATACAAATCTGCGGGGCCGGATGGAATCACACCAGCCATGCTGCAAAATTCGATAGGCAGCATAGCGGAGGTACTGACGAGCATCTTTCAGGGCTGTTTATCATTAGGATACATCCCTGAAACATGGAGAGAGGTAAGGGTTGCCTTCATACCCAAATCGGGGAAGTCAAGCAACACTACACCAAAGGACTTTAGGCCAATAAGCCTCTCCTCGTTCCTATTAAAGACAATGGAGAGGCTTTTGGACCTTAACATTAAGCAGAAGACCAAAATAGAGGAGGAGTGTAAAGCACAGCACGCCTACCTCAAAGGTAAATCGGTGGAAAGTGCGCTGCATGAAGTGGTTGGAACGATTGAAAAATCCCTCCAGCAAAAGGAATATGCCCTAGGGGCGTTTCTAGACGTAGAGGGAGCGTTCAACAACGTAAAGACCAATGCAATAAAGGAGGCATTAATGGAGCTGAAAGTGGAGCCCACCATCACGTACTGGATAATAAATATGCTAAAAAGCAGAATTATCAGTACAGAGACGGGGGAACACAAGATCAGAAGACTGGCGACCAGGGGTACACCACAAGGAGGGGTGATATCCCCACTCTTGTGGTTGATCGTAATCAACTCGATCCTAAAAGATCTCAGGGGAAGGAGAGTTAGGGTCACCGCCTATGCAGATGACGTAGTTATATTCACAACAGGCAAAGACCTACAAACGATCTGCGACACCATGGGTGAAGCTTTAAGAGAAACGAGCAACTGGGCGGAGAGAAATGGCCTAGGGATAAACCCGGAAAAGACGAAGCTAGTTCTCTTCACCAGAAGGTATAAGATACCAAAGGTTAGACTACCAAAGGTGAAAGGACGGGTACTAGACCTCTCTAGAGAGGCGAAGTACTTGGGAGTCATCCTGGACTCTAAACTCACTTGGAGGAGTAACGTGGAGGAAAGGATGAAAAAAGGAATAAACGCTTTCTACACATGTAGGAAAATGTTTGGTAGGAACTGGGGTCTGCAACCAAGGATCATACACTGGATCTACACAACGATTGTCAGACCCATTGTCACATATGGAGCCCTTGTGTGGTGGAAAGCCATGGACAAGGAGACAAACAAACAGATGCTGGGAAAGGTGCAGCGACTAGCAGTGATAGGTATAACGGGAGCGATCAAGAGCACACCTCAGGCGGCGCTGGAGGCAATCTTAAATTTGCAACCGTTAGACCTATTTGTAAAGGGCCTGGCAGCCAAAACAGCCTTACGGTTGAGGGAAACGAAACTGTGGAGGCACACAGGCCAGGGGCATGCTAGTGTGCTGGAAGAGATAGTAAAAATGGGAGGCACCGTGGAAACTGGAGTGCTACGACAGCGCACAGACTACATGGTGGCAAAGCAATGGTTTGGGGAGGAGCTGGAGATCAAAATCCCAACCAGAGAGGAATGGGAAAGTGGTTCCATTTTTGAAAAAGACATTTTTGAAGAAGTCTTCACAGACGGCTCAGTAACGAAAACGGGGACTGGAGTCGGATTATTCTCGGAGATACTAGAGGTCAAGGAGTCACACAGACTCAACAAAGGCTGTAGTATATTGCAGGCGGAAATTAACGCGATAGAAAGAGCAGCAAGACTAAAGCAGCTGACCGACGAAGAAATTCAGAAGGTCACAATCTACTGCGACAGCCAGGCTGCTCTTAGAACACTGGAATCTAAGACAATCAAGTCAAAGGCGGTGATGAGTTGCCGAGAAGCACTATCCTGGATCCGAGACAAAGTCAGCCTCTGTTGGGTGCCCGCACACAGCGATGTGGAAGGGAATCTACAGGCGGATCAACTGGCAAGGATCGGAACCGAAATTCATAGTGCTGAAGAAGCCAACTCTACAAAGCCACCGATGAGGTTGTTGAAAGATACCATCGACAGAGTAATTCGGGAACAACATGGCAATAGATGGAGCAGCAGAGATGACTGCTTCAACTCAAGGCATTTGTGGCCCAGAATTGAGGAAACAAGAACGGCGGGCTTGTTAAGAGCAAAAAAGGCCTCAGTCCGGACCATCACAATGGTCATTACAGGACACTGTCCCGTCGGGAGAAACCTCCAAAGGTGGGGGCTCGCAAGCGACGGTCTCTGTAAAGAGTGTGACGAGGAAGAGGAGACAGTGGAACATCTTTTGTGCTCCTGCCCAGCATTGGCCGATAGTCGGAGGCAAATACTGGGGAGCGAATCCTTCACAGGGTTGGAGGAAATAGGGGTCATGGATGTTCAACTATTGAGGAACTTTGCCAAGGGGTGGAAATGCCTCAGGACAGAGGAAAAAAGGATCAAGAAATAGGAGAGGGGGGGATAGCGAAATACAAGGGGTATCACAATGGGCCATCTGGCCACCGAGTGGGAGTGGATCGCACAATCGGTGTGAACACTCCACCCTGCTAACCTAACCTAACCTAACGCCCATTAAATGCTATCTACCTCAATAACAAGAAATTTGAAAATGTGAACAATTTTCCATATCCTTCAATCATTGTAACCATTTTCAGAAAAAATACCATAAAATTATGAATAATAATAATGATATGTAAGATATGTAATGTAAGTTCATTCAAATAAGTGAGCAGGAAGTAAATGCCATTTATAACTTAAAAATTATTTGACAGATTTCAAAAATCTCCCGTTTTCCAGAAATATTTGAAAAATGGTGATTTTTTATGTATTTTTAAATTTAATTTGCATACTTTTTTCCCAAAATTAATCAAAGTTACCAATACACACAAAAATTTCCATTTTCAACACAAAAATAAGAAATTTTGGAATATATTTACGTGTACGTGAATAAATTATACTCACGAATATACACACTCAAACAATTTCTGTTTCAAAATGAAAATTGTGCCCCATCGACAAACTTTTAGTTTACCTCCCCCCCTTTCCCCTTATTTCTACTCCCCCTTCCCCATATTAATATCAAACTAGTTGACATCAACTAGCAGACAAATTTCGCTCTCAGAGCGCATAAAATATACACCCACCAAAAGTTCTTTGTCTGCTAGTTTGTGTCTGCCAATTTGAAATTCTTGGTGCCGACGTGATTCATGGGACCGAGAAATCTGGATTGTCTGTGATTTAGACTAGCGAGTGAGTTAGGTCCAGATGTCGCGATCCCATACATGGCTGTGTGCCCAAATTTTTCTGACGCAGTTATGATATGACGGATGAAAATGACGCTGCAGGGTATGTTTTTGGTGATTGCAACACTCATTCGTTCCCTAAAGGCATTTTCTTATATTTTAGGGAGTAAAAATCAGTTTTGAGCGAAATGGGAACCGGTTTCAGAGAAATGGGGCATAAGTGTACCTACATACATACATAGACTGTTAGCTGTGTAGTGGTACATAAATTCGATTTTCGAGAATTCGAATCGAATTTTGTTTCCTTCCACTCCAGCAACAACAACAATCCCTTTGCTTTGGTTGAAACATTATTTTGGTTCATTGAACCCGTAGCAGGTGAGTATTAATGCAAAAGTACATGTAAATTTATGAATTTTATGTTAAAGAACGTCATTGTTTCCCGGAATCAAAGATTAAATAACTTTCTTCCGGTTTTTAGTGACTTTCCGGTAAAAATTTGATTTTTTAACGGATTTCCGCTCATAGCCACTAAATTAAGCGTCCTGGCGGGCTTATATGTACGACCGACCCCCATTGTTTTTATATTTTCTACCTTTTCATACACTACTTGTCTCTAAACTGAGTTTTTCAAGGTGCGCAGACAAAAGTTGAGAAATATGACAAAATTCAAATTCTGAATTTTTAGCAGTTTTTTCCCCGTATCGGCTAAACTAAGGATCCTGGGGGGTACATATGCTCACCAAACTCAGATTATTTTATGACTTTCTAGCTTTTTCCCATACATTACTTTTCTCTACATTGAATTTTTAAAGACAGGTCCATACAATAGTTAGGGAATATGGCAAAATTAAGACTTTCGTAATATGTAATAAATTATTGATAAATTTTTAAACACTCGATAAGGGGACTAAAACAAACACTCCTCGTATAATTTTAGAATAGATGCACGACTTTATTCCGATGAATACAATAATTATTTATTATATATGTATTAACTAATTCCCCGGCAAATACTCGCACGTCTTCCTACAACAGCATTTTGTAATGTAATGTCGTTTTTTAATTAATCTTTTCTCTTGCCCTGACCTGTTCCGAAGCAGCATTTCTTCCTCCACCAATAGCGGTTCAGTCCCTTGGTCACATGACCAAGCGCTCTTAATATATTTAATATATAGAGCACGCACGCGCTCTTAACACGTAGAGCACGCACAACGCTGTTCTCGGGGCTTGCATGTGTATAAGTGACGGTCACTTTGAGCGCGCTTCTCCGAACGGCGTTTACAGTAATTGACAGCGGTGGCGGTGTAGCCGTTTACAACTCGGCCGACCTGACTCAATGATCGCCCCCGATTATTCGGGGCTAAAACCATAAAAATCTTCGTCGTCGTCGCTTTCAGTGTTGCTACTACTACATAGACCGTCGTCGTCCTTGACCTCACATGGTGGTACCCACCGGTGTATTTTATTTGCCTCTACAACTCCATCATATGGTAGCTGCGTCAGCTGACAACCCTCTACATCTCTAAGTACATACCTATCATGTCCCAGGCTTTTGTATATTACATATGGACCGCGATATTTTGGAATGAGTTTTTTGTTTGTCCCTATAACTGTAGCTATATTTCTCATGGCGACATAGTCGCCCTCTTCAAATTGTCTCGTCGGTTTACAATTTTTTCGTTGGCGTTCTTCTTGGTATTTCTGCGTTTTTATAATTTTTCCGTCTGCGGCCATGCGTTTACTGGTTATATTTACTGGTGCATCGGGTGTGTTTTTACTTGCGAAATATTCCGTCAGTTCGTCTACCATCTGCCCTCGTTGTTCCACTCCAAATAATAATTTACTGGGTGTTTCTTTCGTCGTTGCATGCGTTGAATTGTTCATCGCGTATTCGATGTGTAATAATTTCTGCGACCAGTCGGCGTGGTTTATTGGGTTACTTAATTTTCCTAGGGTTGCCTTCAGTACTCGGTTCACTCTCTCAACTTGTCCGTTTGCCTGCGCGGATGCTGTCGCCACTTTCATATGTTCAATGTTGTTTTTTATTAAAAATTCTGCAAATTCCAGCGATGTAAAACAGGTTCCGCGGTCTGAAATAATTCGGCGGGGTCGGCTGTAGGAAGAAAAGTATCTTTCTAACGATAATATGACTTCTTTCGTACTTGTCGAATTTACTGCAAATAATTTGACGTGTTTTGTGAATGCATCCACTACGGTCAATATATGCTTTTTCTTATTCATCAATGACGGCAATGGTCCAAAATGGTCTAAATGTATTGTGTCAAACGGTATCGGCGCTTTGGGAATACAATACAGGTTTTGTTCGGAGGCTCGTACGGGTGATGCATACATTATGCATTTCAAACAACTGTCGATGAAACTCCTGATTTTTGCCTTCATTTGTGGGAACCAGTAATGCTCTCGTATTTTCTCGTAACATTTATCTACGCTCTGGTGTGCCAACTTCTCGTGTATTAATCTTATTATATTGCCCTCCATCTCTGTTGGTACAAAAAATAGGCGGTGTCCTTCTGTTTTCGTTCTATAAACTAGTCCGTTTTCCAATTCATACTTTTCTATTACTTCTTCCTCCAGCTTTTCCTTCAATTTTTTGATATTTGTGTCCCGGCTTTGTGCCACCTGCAACTGGAATTCCACGTTTAATCCGTCTACAGCCATCACTTGACATTTTTTCAACTTTTCCGTCGTTTTGGGGCATGCTCCTTTTTCCCCTTCCCATTACATTTGCCACCAATTCTTCCTCCGTTTCCTTCGTGTGACAACTGCTTCATGCGTCCACATGGGCCACTGATACCCCTGGTCTGTGCTTCGTTGTAAATGTATATTTTTCAAATTCCAATGCCCATCTTGCTATTCTTGGGTTCATTTGTTTTTTCCCCAGTGTCAAATGTAACGAATTGCAGTCGGTTACCATCGTGAATTCAATGCCTTGCAAGTATACTCTAAACTTCTCCAGTGCGTACAGGATTGCCAGCGTTTCCAACTCAAAACTGTGGTACTTCGATTCTGCGGGTGTCGTTGCTTTCGAAAAATAGGCCGTTGGGTGTAATTTTCCATCTTCCTGTCTATGTAACAGCGCTGCCCCAAAACCTTTCGAACTTACGTCGCAATGTAACTCCGTTTCCTTTTTTGGGTTATATATTGCCAATACTGGTGCCTCCGTTAATAATTCCTTCAGTTTGCCAAACGCCCTTTGACAGGTCTCATCAAACTTGAATTCCACTCCTTCTTTTAATAGGTTTTGCATCGGTCGGGCTAATTTTGTAAATCCCGGTACAAATCTTCTAAAATACGAAAGTAATCCCAAGCACGAATGGACCTCTCGCTGGGTCTACGGTTGTGGATACTTTCGGAGTGTCGCGATGTGAGTGTCACTCGGTCGGATGCCTTCTGCGTTTTCTCGCAACCAAATTTGCATTTTTTCTGATTCAATAACAGTCCCCTGCCAGCTAATCTTCTTAATACTCTCTTCAGTAGGTTTTTGTGTTCCATCGTTGTCTTCGTTGCCAGTAAAATATCGTCCATATAAATTATAATTTCGCCACTTTCCAGAAAGTCCTTAAATATCAAATTGACAAATCTCTGAAAAATCGCCGGCGCGTTTTTTAGTCCAAATGGCATTCTGCGATACTCATACTGTCCGTGCGGCGTGACAAATGCGGTATATTTTTGCGAGCGCGGTGCCATTTTCACTTGGTGAAACCCGCTTTTTAAATCCAAAAGGGTGAAGTACTTCTTTCCTTCCATATAGTCCACACAGTCGTCAATCAATGGTAATGTGTAATTGTCCCTTACGGTCAACTTATTTAACGCTCGATAATCTATGCACATTCTGGTGCTCCCGTCTGTTTTCTTCACTAATATAATGGCTGAGGCGTACGGCGAGTCGCTTGGTCTAATTATTCCTTCTTCAATCATCTTTACAATTTTCTTCTGTACATCGATTTTTTCCATATAACCTAATCGTCTCGGCGGGTGGTGAAAAGGGATGTCGTTGGTGAGATGAATATCCATCTCATAGTCGAACGGTTCAACTTAAATGTCCTTCGGGTGCAAATAATTCTTTTCTATAATATCTTTTATTTCGTTATAATCGGTCGTCGGTAGATTCTCATTTATACTTAGGGTCGACTCATTCTCTTCAATATCAATCGCATAGATTTGGGGCATGTCAAATTCATGGCTATAGCCAGATTCAAAATAGGTCGGCAGTATGTTACCTTCGGGTTTTTGTTGCGGTGTGACTTCTTCCATCACCGTCGTATTCGGTCTACAGAGGTCGAACAATCTTATTCTAGATTGGGTTTTCAAATCAAGTACACCGGGGTTTTTGAGACTGAGGGGTTTTTTATTCAACAGCAGTAATTCGTTCTTCTCATACAATATCTTCGGCTGTACAAGCTGTATTTTAAATTTATTTAAAAAATCGCGGCCTAAAATTATTGGCGTCATAGTGGCCTCATAGGGTAAAATAATCAATTTTTGCGGGTGTTGTCGTCGATTGAATTTGATTTGGCAATTCGCCGCTCCGTGTGTTTTCAATGCAGGCCCTCCGATGCCCCTCAATCCAAGTCTTGTTTTTTCCACAGGTACTGCGAACGGGATGGTAGATTTACGAATGAAACTGGTTGGGCTACCGGTGTCGAAAAGAGAAAAGTATTCGTTGAACCCTGTGTACTGATTTTTTTTTTAACCCAAAAGCGACACTTACCAGATTTACATTATTGACGGCCTGTCCTACAACGTCTTCTTCTTCATTCCAATCAATTATTTCTATGGGTCGGGCTGCTGGTGTTGTGGCAGCTGCTGGCTGTTGAATTCCGGCGACTTCGGCTAGCAATCGTTGTCGATAGCGAGGATTTTGGCATCCGTTGCTGCGATGTCCCGCTCCCCAACAGCAGTAACATACGTTCTGCGGTCGAACTTCATACGGGCAGTTGCCACGGTATTGGCCCATACGGGAACAGTTGTAACAGCGGACATCGGCATTAGCGGCGACGACGGCGTTCGGCGGATTTCCTGCTGGTCGTGGTGCTGCGCGTTGATTCTGCGGTGCATTCGGTTGGTTTTGGCGTTGCGCGCTTCCTCGGCCCGCGGCCCCTTCATTGCTACGTACAGGCACCGGCACTGCTCTTGCTGCAATTTCGATCTGCGTTCCGTAACGATTAATGCGCCCCTTCAATTCTAAAATCGAGTTTGCCCCTCGGAGCAACAGGTCTTCGCTTGTCGGAAGACGCATATTCGTCGTAATGATATCTACCATCTGTTCCTTGGTGAGGCGGTCTGTACCCATTTTCTTCTGATACTTTTGCATCTCCAAGACATATCGATGGAGCCCCTCAATACGATTCCATTTTCGCTGTCGCATCAGTTGCTCTACATCGTTCGGCGTCATTCGGCTTCCAAATTCGGTGATCAGCAATTGTTTCAGCGGTTCGTAGGTCGTCGATTCGTCCGCATCCAATAAAATTTTGGCAGCTCCATCCACTACACGTCGTAAGCCAAGCGTTCGGAAAATATCGTCACCGCTCACCATTTCCATCACTTGTTCAAATTGTCGCAAAAACAAATGGACGTCTTCCGTCGGGTCCTCTCCGCTGAATCGTACGAGCGCCTGCTCTACGTCCTTAAATTCAATACGTCGGCGGCGGCTTTGCTCCAAATTACGGCCAGGCATTGATCAGTGTCGCGCATTTATGCCCACAAGTGGTCGTTCCATTTCGTTCAATTCGAGTGTCGGGTTCATCATATTGTCGAACATGCGTTCAGCGGTGGCAATTCCTTCGTCTGATTCGTCCGCGGCTCGGCGTGCACTTTCCTCTATAGCTCTTAGTCTGGCTTCCAATGCCGCCAAACCTTCACTTGGTCCCACCGGCAAATCACTGGCTCTCGGTCTCATAACTTGTTCGACGGCTCTCTGTTCGGCGGCGGCGGTGGCAGCTCGTGCATTTGCTTCGGCCGTCAGCGCCTTTTGCTCTGCTTGATGTAATTTTTGCGCCGCAATTCTTCCAAGTGCTGCTATTAATTTTTCCTGTTTCAGCAATAACGCTAGTTGTCGGTCACATTCTTTTTCGTTGTTTGGCAATCGCCCATCGGTTTCATTGGTTTCTTCACTGTCATCATTCGAATCGTCATTCTTGTTTTTGTAGGCCATTTTCCTCTTCAAATGCACGGCGGATTTCCGGCGGTATTTGGTCGTATAACCCTGATAGTTCGTCAAATTTTGCCTGCGATCCATGCACAATATTGTTTTCGGCGAGCGCCTTTTTCAGCACAGCTTTTGTTACTCGCATTTTTTATATGGTTCTTCAATTTTTCAGAAATATTTTTCTTCGTTCAGTCGGATTTATTTCGGCGTTTTCAACAAATTTTCTCACTCTGTCTTTGGTTTTTTTTATTTTTTTTTTTTTTGTTATCGTTTGCACAAAGAAATCGTTCGCACTATGAAAAAAAGCTAGGGTGTGGCTGTGTCATGGACACGGCCGTGTGTTGTACGTGAATACGTTTATGTAACGGGTAATATTTCTTGAATAAAATATTTTTACGTATTTATGTATTTAGGACAAAAGCAAGGAAACAAATCATTATTTTGTTACAATATAACTTCATTAATTATAGGTATGTGATACGAAAAGTACGACACAAATGGCATACAAGATACATCCAGATTTCTGGTAAACGTTCAATCAATACAGGTATTACCTAACGTTGTTGGAGAAGTTTCAATATAAAACAAATTGAACTCGCTGAGCATGAAGTCAGGCAATGAACAGTTTTGTGAGACATCAACATTAAAGTCTCCAACTATCATAACTGGTGTAGTAAGATCAGGCTCGTAATAGGGTATCATTTTAGCGATGTTTTTGGAATATTTTAACAACGATCGTATCATTAAGAGTTTAATATCTGCTAACGCTGTGCCCGGGTGGATATACACACACCCGAGTATGAATTTGAAGATGCCATTGGCCTTTATGTTTACTAGACAGACATCACCTGCTTTTGGGTCTTTAATTTCCAAATAAATTTCCGAAATGTCAATTCTGTTACAATCAGTGAAGCTATTGATGTTGCGATATTTGGCGATAAAGTAGTAGTATTTGGATAAAGTAGTAGCAATTTGTCTGTTCTTAGCGGTACCGAAAAATGGGGATTTTTCACCAAATTTTGCCGATTTTGAATTTCAAAATCGAATTCAATCAACCAGGCTGGCAGAATCGCCAGCAACACAAAAATTTCGCCACGGCACAAAATTGTGCAAAAAACATTGACCATACGGTGACATCCTACAAAGGGAGCGTGTGTGACGCTCGCATGTGTTTGTTTCGATGAGAAATTCAAAATTTCGATTGAAATTCAAAATCAGCAAAATTTAGTACAAAATAACCCCATTTTTCGGCGCTTCCCCCTCCGGCGCGCGCGATGGGCCACTAATCTCGCTTATCCTTGTGATTTCTTTGATCCTTTATCTATCCAGTGGTATAATTTAATTTCGGATGTAGTGCAGAAATTCGAAGCTACAACGCCAAACTGTATCCCCCGATTTTATCGTTAGTTTTTTTGGATTGCCCCCGTATGGTAGCAAATTTAAAGACGTATTCACGTCAATAATTACAATAAATTCAAGAGAAATACAGCTGATTATAAAGTGAAAGTTGAAAAAAATAAACCTTGCAAAATTTGTGAAAAACTAAATAAAGGTAGCCGTTTCCAAACTGAAAAAAATGCTGGTTTAAAAAAACCAATGACTATGAGAACAAGAGGAACTTTAATAAAAATGTAAACAATACTGTACTAGATGTTGAATTAAGTGATCATGAGCCAAAAAACGAATAATTACACCATTAATTAAAGTAAAAATAACATTAGAAGGAAAATTTGACATATTTGGTATATATGATTCCGGTTCTAATGTCTCCTTGATAAATTCTAAATTAGTATGACTAAAGGAAGAAGGACGCAATATACACAAAAATACAAACTTACTTACAATTAATGGTGAAAAAAAAACAAAAGGTTTAGCAACAATAAAAATTAAGATTTTTAATATAGAAAAAAAAATTAATGTTTATATTGTAGATGGAAAAGACTTCAAATACGATTTTCTAATTGGACTTGATACTATAAAAGAGTTTAATTTAATCCAGAATGAATATTTGGAGATTAAACAAAAGTTTACAAAAGAAAATCTAAATTTTAAAGACAATCCTGAAGTTGAAGACAAAAGCAACTGGAACCTCATAAACTTTAATGAGCATATAAAGGAGGAAGAATTTATAATGGATCTGAGTCCTTTAAATAATCAACAAAAAATCTTAATAAATAAACTTATTGAAAACTATAAATCATGCTTTGCAAAAGATAAATATGATATTGGGACAGTAAAGGATTTTGAAGCACGTATTGATCTACTCGTGGACAAATACTGCAGTAAAAGACCTTACAGATGTTCAACAAAGGATAGGTTAGAGATAGAAGAACAAGTAAGAAGATTGCTTGAAAGGAACCTAATAGAAGAATCATACAGCCCATTTGCAGCACCAGTAACCCTAGCTTTCAAAAAAGAAGACAATAGAAAAACAAGATTATGTATTGATTTTAGAGACCCAAATAAAATCGTGGTTCCTCAGGCTGAACCATTTCGTTTGATTGAGGACTTAGTAACAAAACCCAGAAACTGTAAGTACTTTTCAACTTTAGATATAAATTCTGCGTTCTGGTCTATTCCCCTGCGAATTGAAGACAGAAAGAGAACTGCTTTTGTTACCCAGGAAGGCCACTACCAATGGCCATGTTTCCGACTTAAGTTCACAAAATGTCGATTTGCAGCGAATTCTGTAAAATACCTCGGACATATAATAGAAGATAATACAGTAAAACCAGTAAAACCAAAGACAATTTAATTTCAATAAGGGATTTCCCAATAGCAAAAAATTAAAAATATATTAGACAACTACTAGGAAAAATCAATTTCTATGGTGAGTACATAACTAATAGTTCAATAATTTTAGAACCATTACATAATTTACTAAGAAAGCACCAAACTGTCAACAAACTGTCAAGAAGCTTTTGAGAAGATTAAACAACTACTGTGTTCACAGCCAATCTTGGAAATTTTTGATCAAGACTTACCAATAAACATATATACCGATGCATCATTAGAAGGTATTGGAGCAGTGTTAAAGCAAACTCAGCCAGACGGAAAAGAAAAACCCGTAGCATATTTTTCGAAAAAATTAAATGAAGTACAAAAAACGAAAAAGGCTATTTATTTAGAATGTTTGGCTATTAAAGAAGCCAAAAGATACTGACAATACTGGCTAATAGGCAAACCCTTCACGGTATATTCCGACCATAAACCACTGGAAAATTTATATATTAAATCTAGAACGGACGAAGAGTTAGGAGACTTATCCTACTATCTGTCACAATATGACTTCAAAATAAAATATGCACCAGTGTTCAATCACAGGCATAATCACCCTGTGATTGAATGAACAGAGATCACCCTAATCACCCGGTGGTTGACCAGACCACCAAATTTCACCGCTACAATTGCGGTACCTTCCAACGAGCATCCACCAGAGTCATCATTTTTCACGTTTTTGAGTTTAGTTCGTTTCCTTCTATGAAACACAGAGATTGAATATTGTTAAGTGTATAAAGCATCTTAAATATAAAAATCATTGAAAATTGAACAGAAATTGAATATTGTTAAGTGTATAAAGCATCTTAAATATAAAAATCATTGAAAATTGAACAGAGATTGAATACTGTTAAGTGTATAAAGCATCTTAAATATAAAAATCATTACAAAACTGAACAACCAGGAAAGAATAATTTGGAAGCCGATTGTTTGAGCAGAAACCCAGCATTAGAAGCTAATAAAAATGTATATGAACAATTAAAAATAATAAACTTAATAACATTAAATGACATACTAAAAGATCAAGAGAGAAATGAGGATATTCAAAAATATAAGAACAAGTTAATTAATAAACACAATATATATTATAAGAAGATAAGAAAGCAAGAAAAAATACTACCATCAGAAGAACTCAGTGTAAAATTTATAAACTAATACATGACAATATGTGTCATATAGGCATAAAACAAGTGCAAAAGAAAATAGGAAAATTTTATACAGCAAAGAACAAAACTAAAAATATCATCAATTTATGCAAACAGTGTGAAATATGTATAAAAAATAACACAAGAGGACAAGCCAAGTACGGTTTAATGTCATACTTAGGTCCCGCAACAAAACCATTTGAAATTGTCTCAATAGACACAATTGGTGGATTTGGTGGCTCTCGGTCAACAAAAAGATATTTGCATTTATTGGTCGACCATTTCACTCGATATGCTTATATAGTAACCTCAAAGACACAAAGTGCAAAAGACTTCATAAAACTTATGAATATTGTACCAAATTGTAATGAAATTGGCATGGTTCTCACGGATCAATATCCTGGAATTAACTCTAAAGAATTTAAAACTTTTCTAAATGAAAGATCAATTACACTAATTTTCACTGCAGTAAACTCGCCCTTTTCTAATGGACTCAATGAAAGGCTGAACTTGTAAATAAAATAAGGTGCAAAATAAATGAAAATCAAAAGACTAAAACATGGAAAACCATTGCTCATAATTGTGTAGATATATATAATAACACAGAACACTCAATAACAAGCTTTGCCCCGAGTTACCTATTGGACGGTTCGGATGTTTCATTCATACCAAATGAACTTAAACTAGAAACCGAGGCAGGTGCCTGGAGTAGAGACAGGAAAATTGCATTTGAAAGAACAATTAAATCACATGAATATAATAAAAGGTTAATTGATAAAAATAGAAAAGCTCATAATTTTAAAACAGGTGATATGGTTTATGTTGAAAATGGTCACAAACTAAACAGAAGAAAATTAGATGAGTTGAGAAAAGGCCCATTTAAAATCGATGAAAAACTATCACAATCAATCCACAAGATTAATACAGGACATAGAAAGATGGAGTCAAATTTATTCCATATTTCAAAACTTATTCCTGCCTCCATACCAGAAGGAAATGAAGATTAGGATGAAGGAAAAAGAATTTGGAGAAAGTGAAGATCTGCGGTGAAGATTTTCTAAACCTAGGGGGGGAGATGTAAAAGAAATATCTAGGCGTGCCTAGGATTCCTTCATATTTGAAAATAGCGCGCTTTCCAATGTAGAGTTGATCCAAGAGATGGCGCCATCTAGGGAAGATGAGAAAAGGAGTAATTTTTGTTTGACTGGACGTGGCTGTTATTGGAGTGATTAAAATATTAGAACAGAATAATTTAATTTGTTTAATAGAAAAAGAGCGACAAATTAGCTTTAAATGTCGTTTCTTCGTTTTACAGGTAACGTTTGTACCTTTACGATAGTGTAATAAGTGTTTATGTTCTTAAATGTAAAAGCTAAAATAAAAACTTTGTTTTACCGAGCAACACATGGTTTAATTTGTCACTACGAAATTTGGAAAAAACTAACAAATAAGACGTATTATCTTATACATATTTAAAATTTAATTTGAAAATTTTTCGATATAATTTATAAAAACTACTTTCACTGACTGAAAGCTCTTGCCTACTTGGTTCTCTTTCCTTGAACTGAAGGTCCATATACATAAATATGAAGGATATATTAAACCAGGTTAGATAAAACACAAGGGAGATAGGTGGTAGGTGTCACATTTCTGGAGATCCACCATCCAGTTGCACATTATTCCTTGCCCTTTTGGTGTCAACATTTTGTTTGTTTTGAAATTTCTTGTTTTGAGGTCACATCCACAAATTCAATCCTAAAAATTTATTTAATTTATATTACTACACTGAAAAATTGGAGATAATTGCTAGTTTTCGTCTGTTACTTCTTTGTGAAACTTTGGGGGTTATATATTTCTCGAGAACCCACTTCCAATTTTCTCAAAGGACAACTATCAAAAAGTCAAGAATGTAAATGCGGTGTTGGTAGCAAGGATGATTTGAAGCAAACCAATCGCCGAACATTAAATTTGTCAATGTTGTGCTGCATTCCAAAATATGCCGCCTAACATTACAAATAAATGGACGCTCCTCAAAATATTTCGAAAATATTTTTAGATGAAATTTACATATATTGAAATATTTTTCCGAAGGCCACATTAAAATATTTTCTTCCTTGGAATTTTCATATTCCTTTAGTTTAAGGAAAACTTCAGACATATCAAACCCAGAAGATGTTTTGCATTTTTGTTGAACACACCTATGGCATACTTGACCAAATCTTTTCATACTTTTCAAAAATCAATAGCCCGCAAAATATCTGATTGCGACGTCTATCAGGAATCTCTGCAGAAAATCTGTCTATATTTTCCACCTCTGTGTCAATATTTCCTTTTTCATAACTATCCTCCACACTAATCAACTCCGAAAAATCAATGACACTTTGTTCATCTTCTGCAATAGACATGATGGTTTAGATGATGTTGCAAGACAGCTCCCCAATCAATAGCCAGAAGTTTATCCCCATCATCCTCACAGTTTGAAAACTTAGAATGAAACAAAAACTTAATTGATAGAATTTTTGCAAGCAGGCATCCGAATTCATAAATGGTTGGATTTGGTTTAAATGTATTTCTAGATCTAATTTGGCCAAATAAATTTTCAAGAGGATCTTGATTAAACTTGTTGATACATATAAATTGTAGACCCCGAAATTCATCAAACAAAGTTCTTGATAGGCAAATGATAATTTCTATGGTAATGACCAGACCTTTAAAACAAAAGGCTTGGCCTCCGATAGGTCTTATTTGCAGCAAGTAGTTTTTCTTACTCTCTAGGAGAGGAATATTTGTCAGTGAAGGCATTATTGGTGGCTTTCCATTCATGACATCGAATAGGATGTTCATTTTGTGAATAAATTTTGCAGTTGATATTGCATATATCTTGAAATGGTCTGGAAATTTATTCAATTCGCATAGTGTTTCGATTCCGACTGCTACACTAATGTTTGGCACTTGAATAGCTACTTTTTGAAAATTATTCGGGTACACATGTGCGTATGTCAGTTTTGGACAAATTTTTGTGCTATTGCTTTTTTCAAAATTGTGTAAGAAAGCAACCACTTTCCAACTATATACTCCATCATTTGTATACAAGTCTCCTTTGATAAGTCTATTCCGTATGCTTTTAAACAAATGCGGATAGTCGTATAAAGCATATAGAATTCTATACTTGCATTCAAAGGAGGTATTGGTGGGCTTATTCAGTTTGTTGGACCTTGGTGACGACATATGCCACGAATATTCAAATCTAGATTTTGTGAAACTTCCACAATTTTTGAGATTTCGTTTCGTAAGATTTCAGATGGTGTGTTGGTTGGACTGTGGATGTAATAAGGAGGTTGCTTGAATCGACTTGCAATACTCCTCAACATAAAAACACATACTGCTTTTGCGCAAATGTTGCTCCGTACATCATCTCCATAATTAACAAACCCATCTATTTTATCCTTATGTTTGTTATAACTCAAATTTCTTTGGACACTCATTTCATCGAATATAAGCAATACCTCTCTTTCTCTTCCAGTAAGTTTTGTGATCTCACTATGTATTTTATTAAGGACATGAGGGTCAGGTCCATGCGACAAGCTTTTGATCGTTGTCCAGCGATTAAGAGTGCTTGTATGGGGAAGGTTAAAATTGAGCGAGGTCCTTAAAAAGTCTAATCGAGCTGATGAGCTAAAGCTGAGACATTGCGATATCCATCTTTCATCTCCTGTGTTTTTTCTTTTTTTGTTTTTGTTGTCTCGCAAAATTTATTTGGCGGAAATTTTGGAGGTCTCACTAACATCCTTGAAAGAATTAATTTGAAACATTATGGACTGATCCGATTTTTGTTTAAACGTATTATTAACTCGATTTAGCCTTTCATGTTTAATTCTTAAAGCCCTCTTAGCTTTTGATCTTTGCTTACATACCAGCCTCAAATGTTTTATTGACGTGAATACGTCTTTAAATTTGCTACCATACGGGGGCAATCCAAAAAAACTAATGATAAAATCGGGGGATACAGTTTGGCGTTGTAGCTTCGAATCTCTGCACTACATCCGAAATTAAATTATACCACTGGATAGAAAAAGGATCAAAGAAATCACTAGGATAAGCGAGATTGGTGGCGCATCGCGCGCGGCGGAGGGGGAAGCGCCGAAAAATGGGGTTATTTTGTATTAAATTTTGCCGATTTTGAATTTCAAAATCGAATTCAAACAGCCAGGCTGGCAGAATCGCCAGCAACACAAAAATTTCGCCAGTACATGTGATTGTGCAACCGAACGTCAACGATCGGTGTCACCCCACCGAGAGAGTGTGTGTGGCGCCCGCATGCGTTTGTTTCACATCGAAACAAACACATGCGAGCGTCACACACGCTCCCTTTGTAGGGTGTCACCGTATGGTCAATGGTTTTTGCACAATTTTGTGCCGTGGCGAAATTTTTGTGTTGCTGGCGATTCTGCCAGCCTGGTTGATTCAATTCGATTTTGAAATTCAAAATCGGCAAAACTTGGTCAAAAATCCCAATTTTTCGGGATTGATTTGATTTGACTTCATATTGTAAAACCGCTAAGAACAGGCAAATTGCTACTACTTTATCGGTAGCGGTATCATCAGCCGTGTTTTATCATGCACAAGATCCATATGGATCACGAACGTAATAAATCTTTTAAATGTATTCCAACAACACGTGATCCATCATCAAGTCAAAGCCGGTGGAGTCGCAATATATCGCAACATCAATAGCTTCACTGATTGTAACAGAATTGACATTTCGGAAATTTATTTGGAAATTAAAGACCCAAAAGCAGGTGATGTCTGTCTAGTAAGCATAAAGGCCAATGGCATCTTCAAATTCATACTCGGGTGTGTGTATATCCACCCGGGCACAGCGTTAGCAGATATTAAACTCTTAATGATACGATCGTTGTTAAAATATTCCAAAAACATCGCTAAAATGATACCCTATTACGAGCCTGATCTTACTACACCAATTATGATAGTTGGAGACTTTAATGTTGATGTCTCACAAAACTGTTCATTGCCTGACTTCATGCTCAGCGAGTTCAATTTGTTTTATATTGAAACTTCTCCAACAACGTTAGGTAATACCTGTATTGATTTAACGTTTACCAGAAATCTGGATGTATCTTGTATGCCATTTGTGTCGTACTTTTCGTATCACATACCTATAATTAATGAAGTTATATTGTAACAAAATAATGATTTGTTTCCTTGCTTTTGTCCTAAATACATAAATACGTAAAAATATTTTATTCAAGAAATATTACCCGTTACATAAACGTATTCACGTACAACACACGGCCGTGTCCATGACACAGCCACACCCTAGCTTTTTTTTTTTCTTAAGTTTAGCTACCAATTTCATATAAAAAGTAACGGCTTTAGACTTTTTCATGCAACTTGAGCATGCAATTTCTATCTTTTTTCTGATTTTGATGTTTCGAAGTTAGCCAACGTATTTAATTCTGCGCCAGTTATATCGGTTGCATCAAGTTATTTGCGGCCATAGGTTCGCTTTAGTTTTGATACATCAAAGTGAATAACATCATCCTCGTCTTCCGAAATATTTGACTTAAGATGTAGAGGTGGATATGAAGTCCTTTTAAGACGATGTTTTCCAAATTCTTCTAGCCGAAAATGGTTCGAACAAATGTAGGGTGTTTTTCGATGTTGAATATTTTCATTATAGTTCATTGCTTTAAGCCACTTTCTATGCAAATCAGTATTCCTGTTTGGAAATCTCAAGAACTTCCTGTCCGGAAACATGAATTGACATGAATCAACTATACACTTTTTACGTTTCCACGACATTTTTATGTTTTTATATACAATATACTTTAATTATAATTAAAATAAACCTTTTACAGATAAATTAATTTCTCAATATCAATTTCAGTGTGCACTATAGTATTTGCCTAACAAAAAAGAAAGAATTTCTCGCAACATTTACGCGAAGAGATCAGAATCCCAACCAGAGAGGAATGGTAAAATGGTTCCATTTTTGAAAAAGGCGAGATAAGCGTCTTTACAGACGGCTCAGTAGCGGAAACGGGGACTGGAGTCGGATTATTCTCGGAGATACTAGAGGTCAAGGAGTCACACAGACTCAACAAAGGCTGTAGTATATTGCAGGCGGAAATTAACGCGATAGAGAGAGCAGCAAGGCTAAGGCAGCTGACCGACGAAGAAATTCAGAAGGTCACAATCTACAGCGACAGCCATGCGGCTCTTAGAACACTGGAATCTAAGACAATCAAGTCAAAGGCGGTGATGAGTTCCCGAGAAGCACTATCCTGGATCCGAGACAAAGTCAGCCTCTGTTGGGTGCCCGCACACAGCGATGTGGAAGGGAATCTGCAGGCGGATAAACTGGCAAGGATCGGAACCGAAATTCATAGTGCTGATGAAGCCAACTCTACAAAGCCACCGATGAGGTTGTTGAAAGATACCATCGACAGAGTAATTCGGGAACAACATGGCAAGAGATGGAGCAGCAGAGATGACTGCTTCAACTCAAGGCATTTGTGGCCCAGAATTGAGGAAACAAGAACGGCGGGCTTGTTTAGAGCAAAAAGGGGGTCAGTCCGGACCATCACAATGGTCATTACAGGACACTGTCCGGTCGGGAGAAACCTCCAGAGGTGGGGGCTCGCAAGCGACAGTCTCTGTAAGGAGTGTGACGAGAAAGAGAAGACAGTGTTTACATTTAAATGCATTGTATACACATTGTAATAGGTTGATTTTTGTAACTCGTAGCAAGAGTTCCAGTAAGTATATATTATGCATTTCAGATCATAGGAAGTCAAAATTTCCGGAAATTAGAATTACAACAATATTCTTCGGGTTTTCCGCTCGTAGCGGCTAAACGAAGCATCATATTTAACGTGAAAACGTCTTTCTTCTTGTTGAGTATGTACATTGGTAGCCAGTCTAACATTCTTGTATTATAAAACACCGTCATTCTTCAATCGCTAATAACTACGAGACTAATAACTCGATAACAACGGTTGAGGTCACAGTAGATAGATCATATTTGCACGTATGGATTGTGTGTCACCCGTTTATCCCGTGACGTCATCGGGCTAGTGTAAGCACCCACGCGTGATTGTTGTTTTTTAGCGATGTGTGAGGTTTTTTATGAGTGTAGCGTTAGAACGCGTTAAGCCAGAACGTTGATTGGGGTACCATTGTAAGGAACATGAAAAGAGCTACCTGAAGAGAAACAATAAAAATATTCTCCGAAATATAACCAAACATCGGTATGAATTTGAAAATCGAAAACATATGGAAGATATCGACTCATATAAGCCCTAAATATGCACCGAATTGTAAAAAACTCAAACCAGTGAAAACCCGCATCAAAATGAATAATGTTCAGTCCCGAGCAAGTGTGAGAGCTACGGCGGTATCGAGAAGAAATAAAAAACGGCTGGTGGTTTATCTATTCTGTAGCCGTACTACTCTCCATAAATATGGTAATTAATAGTTTGATAATTAAATAACATAATCGTACAAAAATTTGTTGTGATTTATATGACGTTAAAACGCCTTTTCTGTCGTAAAGTACACTGATAGCCGGTCAAACTGTCTTGTGGTACAATATACAGTCAGATTTCAATCGCCAATAGCTACGAGGCTGATAATGCGATAACAACTGTTGACGTCACAATGAATAGAGAATTTCTCATCGTGTTTATCGTGCAGCATTCGTTTTGCGCTAGTTTACTTACGCATGACTGTTGTTAATAAGCGTTGCGTAAAATTGTAAATCAGTGTAGCGTGAGAACGCGACCATGTACAGCGTTCGTTCGGGTGTCTTTGTAAGGAGTTTGAGGACGACTACCAGGACTTAAAGTGTAACAATAAAAATATTCGCTGAAGTATAAGTAATAATCGGTAATAAATTGAAAATTGAAAATAAATTTAAATATGGGCCGAATTTAATAAAACGCACACCAGAGAAAGCTTGCATCAAAACGAATTTAAAAAACCTAAAACATCCAGTGCCGAGTAAATGTCAGAGTTACGACAGCATCATAGAAGAAATGGAAGAAAGCGCAAAAAATAAACTTGTGATTTATCTTTTCTGTCACCGTATTACTCTATATAACATATTGTCTAAGAGACATTGATTTAAGTACATACTAATAAAAAACACTTATCATTATTTTATACCGAAGCAATTTATTTTAAACAACGGGGGGCTTTTTCCGGTGAAAATTTGAATTTTATACAGTTTCCCGCTCGTAGCGGCTACACCAAGCGTCCTAGGGGTTTTATATGTATAATCGACCCCCATTATTCTATTTCCCACATTTCCTTCAGACACCATTTTTCTCTTAATTGATTCTTTGAAGGTGCGCAGACAAAAGTTGGGAAATATGATAAAATTCATATTTGAATTTGTAACAGTTTTTTTCCCGCAGCGGGAAAACTAAGTGTTCATGCCACTTGGCAACACCGTCTCCGTACCCAACATTCCCACCACGATACGCCATCTCGCGTACAACAAGTAGTCCTTCAGTATCAGCCTAGCCGTAGCAAGAGTCGGAGTAAAGCATTTTTTTGTGTAAATATCACCTCTGCAATCAACACACCTCTGCAATCAACACACCTCTTCAATCAACACAACAATCAACATTGTTACAACAATCAACATTGTTACAACAATCAACATTGCTACAACAATCAACATTTTGCCATTAGTGGGATGATCGTATGAAATCAGCTGTACGATCACCTGCGAACATATTTTGGTGCCGAAACCCGGGACATTTTACAGTAAAAACTTGCCGTAAGACCATTACCGTAAAACAATTAGTGCAAAACGTGTGTGCAAAATTTGCGTGGAAAATCTAAACTATAATTCGAACACGTGGTTCAGAGCAGAGTACAGAGTGCGCGAATGGTGCCATATCAGCTGACAACTCGGTGAAAAACGTGTGTAATTTCCGATCAAGGAAAAGCAGATTCCACGTGCAACTTCCGATCAAGGAAAAGTCCGTTTCCACGTGCAAGGAAAAGTCCGACTCCACGTGTGTAATTACCGATCAAGGAAAAGCAGATTCCACGTGCAACTTCCGATCAAGGAAAAGTCCGACTCCATGTGTATAATTTCCGATCAAGGAAAAGCAGATTCCACGTGCAACTTCCGATCAAGGAAAAGTCCGACTCTACGTGTAAAATCTCCGTTCAAGGAAAAGCAGAGGATCAAGTGTCTTACCACCTTACTATTCAGGATGAGTAAACCTTTAGAAGCAGAAACCCTCTTGACACAGCAATGTTCCTACGCTGTTCGCTTCGAGAAGTTTATAAGCAACACCGAAAAACTTGGCGTGGCTAATCTTACCTTCGATGTGATTAAAGCCTAGAACTACTGGAGAAATATTGGTGCCAAGCTCTGGAGGGACATAAAACTCTCAATCTGTACACAGTTGAGTTCGCAGATGAAGACTACTTTACGAAAGACATGTTTTCCGACTTCGAGAATCATTACATACTCGCTAAGGCTTATCTCAATGGGAAGATGGCTCAGTTCATTGAGGCTGTCGAAGGGGATCAACGACGTCTACCTGTGCATCAGCGGCCCGTAGAGTTGCACTCCATAGCGTCATCAATTCCGAAGCTTAAACGCCCAACGTTTAGTGGCAAACAAGAAGAGTGGGAGACGTTTAAGGAAGCCTTCGTCTCCATGTTCAAGAATGACCCCAACTTGATGCCGAATCTCAAGCTTCAACACCTGCTATCCTGTCTTGAAGGAGAAGCTGCTCGACGCTTGGGCAACTTTGCAGTTACTGGAGCAAACTTCGATGTCGCGTGGCAAGCCCTGTGTCGAAGGTACGACAACAAACGTCTTCGCCTCTCCACGCACCTCAATGCGCTTCTGAAAGCGGCACCAGTTAACAAAGGGTCTATAGCCGACATTTCTCGTATACTGGACACCACAGCTCAATGCATTCGCGCCCTGAAGTCACTACAGCGGCCAGTGGAGCACTGGGATGACTGGTTCATCCAGCTAACAGTCCTCAAGCTGGATGTTTCTACACGGGATGACTGGGAGAAGTCTTTGGAAGATTCGGATGAGTTTCCAGCTTACGAACGACTCGTCACCTTTCTAGAAAATCGAGTCAAATCTATCGAAACTGCGCGGTCGAATGACAACACAAATATACCGGGTAAGCAAAAACTCTCGCATAGTCATAACAAATATGTTTCAGCGCATCACACATCGAACGTGGCGAGAACACCAAGCAGTTCCAAGCAGTCGTGCGCCGTGTGCAAGGGTCCGCATTACGCTAATCATTGTCCAGATCTTGTTCACTCCGACATCGCATCACGCCGTCAAACTGTTAAGCGTCTGCAACTGTGCTTCAATTGCTTGGGTAAACAGCACCTAAGCGACAGGTGTACTTCGAAGAATCGATGTCGAATATGCGCAGCACCTCATCACACCCTCCTCCACGAGGATCCATCTGAAGGGCGAGAATGTCAGTCATCCACTTCAGTGCATGCGACCAATATGACAATCAACACCACATCAGAAGAAGCTCTTATTCACACAACTGCGTTCCGGCGTAACACCGTACTGGGTACTGCAGCAATCACCTTGGTTGGCAAGAAAGGCGATACTATCAACGTACGTGCTCTCATCGATCCTTGTTCAGAGGGTTCATTCATCACTGATAAAGTGGCTCAATCGTTGTGACTAGTCAAATCACCTATTCGACTGACTGTCTCAGGAGTAGGAGGACAAGCCACCGCGCAGTCATCTTCTACCGTACACCTATCTTTAATATCACTTACAAGTTCTGAGTTTTCCTTGAGTTTTTCAGCTGCTGTACTTTCCAAATTGATCCAATTGCTCCCACGTCATCGGATTGAACCGAAATTGTGGCCTCACATACAGGGATTGCCACTTGCTGATCCAGACTTCTCCAGACCAGCTGCAATTGATTGTATTCTGGGAGCAGACGTTTACGCCCTCATAATTCTAGAGGGTTTACGCTCAGGGCCTTCAGGCACACCCATTGCGCAACAAACACGCTTGGGATGGATTCTCACGGGACCAACTACATCATGTCTGACTTCGACATCTACCAACTCATTCTCGACAGCAGTATCCGTGGAAGCGAACCTATCAACTCAAATGCGTCAGTTCTGGGAGATAGAAGAGACAATGTCAACAAAAGCACCACTTACTGAGGATGAAAAAGACTGTGAACAGCATTTCAAAGATACTCACAGTAGGGATAGTACAGGTCGATATGTTGTCCGACTACCATTCAAGGAACAACCGACTTTACCCGACTCTAGGCGGATTGCGGTGCAACGGCTATATCAGATAGAACGTCGTTTCCAAAGGAATGCCCAACTCCAACTTGCTTATAACGACTTCATGAAGGAATATGAAAACCTCGGCCACATGCAAGAAATTACCCGTGAACCAACGTTCATGTCAAACATCAATTACATTCCGCATCACGCTGTTGTGCGTCCGGACTACGCCAAACTTCGAGTAGTGTTTGATGCGTCGCAAGCATCAGGCCGACATTGCCTCAATGATTATTTACATACGGGACCTAAGCTACATGCCGATATAATGACAGTTTTGTTGCGCTGGAGAGTTTATCGCTACGTTTTCACCGCGGATATTGTGAAGATGTTTAGACAAATTCGGGTACATCCCAATGACGTGAACTGGCAAAGGATCGTCTGGCGATCTATGCAAGAAGACGCCCTCAGTGATTATGCCTTGCTAACAGTTACATATGGCCCAGCATGTGCCCCATATCTCGCAAACAGAGTGTTACAACAACTTGCCAACGATTAAGGATCTCGCTTTCCAGTCGGCGCAAACATCCTTTGCAAACGATAATGTTTCCATTTTAGGGTTGCGGTGGATGCCCAATCGAGAGGCCTTTGCGTATCGAGTCCAAAGTATACCTCTCCCAGGAGTGATCACCAAACGAGCCATTCTGTCCAATGTCGCTAAGCTTTATGATCCACTAGGATGGCTTGCTCCAATAATCGTAAGAGCGAAAATGTTAATTCAACAACTTTGGATAGCAGGAAAAGAGTGGGACGCACCAGTGGACGTAATCACGCAGGCATCATGGGTAGATTATTGCGAGCAGTTGCCTAGGTTACAAGATTTGTCAATTCCCCGTTGGCTCGGAACAGGTGTACCGTACAATCTGAAATAACATGGCTTTTGTGATGCATCGGAAAAGGCTTATGCAGCTGCAATATATGCGGGCGTTAAGAATGAAGTCACAACTCAGTCAGAACTACTCATCGCGAAAAGTAAAGTCGCCCCGATCAAAACTATCAGCTTGCCTCGACTCGAGCTATGTGGCGCACTTCTATTGGCTCGACTGTTCTCTCAACTAATAAAGGAAATGGAACTAACCGATGTTCCTGTGACATGTTGGTCCGACTCACAAGTGGTGCTCTCATGGTTGAAAGTTCACCCAAGCAGCTGGAAAACGTTCGTCGCTAACAGGACCAGCGAAATCCTCACGTTATTGCCTAACGTTCAATGGAAGTATGTTGCATCCAAGGATAACCCAGCCGTCCTAGCTACGAGAGGCATTACTTCATCGCAACTTATTAACAACAAGATGTGGTGGCATGGTCCATCTTGGCTGCTACAAGACAGTGATTGCAAAATCCCTGACGTTGCTGAGTTTACTACATCTGTTGAGCAAAGATCAAAACCAACAGCTGTCTTTCACGTCCAGTCGAATGAAGGAGCGGGCCTTTTTGATCGTTTCTCATCTTGGACGAAATTAATTCGCGTTCTAGCCTATATCCTTCGGTGGAGGCAGTTTACCAAATTTCAACGGTGGCGACACTTTAACGACGACCACGAACTAGCTCATCACCCTATTACTCTGAGTGAAACAGCTGTTCAACGAGAGTTTTATGCAAATGAGATTTCCCGGTTACGATCAAGTAATAAGTCATTGCATCGAAACCATTTCTCGATGATCAGGATACATTACGAGTAGGTTACAATTGTCTTTTCTACCATATGAAGAGAAGCATCCAGCGATAATGCCAGCGAAGCACTATATCACCGAGCTGCTAATTCGACATGCTCACGTCACTACTCTGCACGGAGGCCACGGAGGCTTACGCCGAGCGTTCTGGATAACAAGCGGACGCTCACGAATTCAATCGATTATGAGAAGATGCGTGAAATGTGCACGATTTCAAGGTCACACGCTTAGACAACAAATGGCGCCCTTACCGGCTGTAAGAGTCACCCCTTCTCGCCCGTTTACTTACTGCGGCGTTGATTATGCGGGGCCGTTTCCTGTACGCACAACAAAAGGACGAGGACACAAATCCACAAAAGGTTACGTCGCAGTTTTTATCTGCATGGTTACAAGGGCTGTACATCTCGAAGTCGTGTCCGATTATTCTTCAGAGACGTTTCTGGCAGCCTTTGAACGTTTCGTCGCTCGACGTGGCCTATGCCACACCATCTATTCAGACAATGGAACGACCTTTCGAGGTGCCGACACCGAACTTCAGCGTATGTTCAAGGAAGCGTCCCAATTTTCTAGTGAAATCGCAGCTGCCTTAGCTAATCAAGGAGTCAAATGGTTATACAACCCACCCAAAGCACCGCATTTCGGTGGATTATGGGAAGCGGCTGTGAAGAGCTTTAAACATCACCTGAAACGTGTTCTTGGCGACGCAAAACTTACATTCGAGGAATTCTCCACACTCGCAGCACGTATTGAAGCGTGCCTAAACTCCAGGCCACTGTCAGCGATCAGCAATGATCCTACCGACATCACCGCTCTTACCCCCGGTCATTTCATCATAGGCGCAGCCTTGAAGGCTCCTCCCGAAGCACCACGCCTTGAGGATCATAAAGGCCTCCGTCGATGGCAAACGCTGATAAATATGCGGAACCATTTCTGGACGATGGTGCAAAGAGATCATCCACGAGCTACAACAACAATCCAAATGGTTTGCAAGCAACAGCACGTTACAAACTGGCGATCTTGTCCTCATCACCGATGAACAACAACCACCACAACACTGGCCACTTGCACGAGTGCACGCAGTTCATCCCGGACCAGATGGGTTGATTCGCGTACTCACTTTGAGGACAGCGACGTCAATCTTGAAAAGGCCTATACACCGAGTAGTGCCCCTACCTATCAATACCAACTCCGAAATGGAGCTATTAGGAGTCAAGAGAGCAAGCACGGCGGGCGGCTCCCAAGGAGATCAACAGTAACTAGCTACCACGACTCATCATTGCTTCATCACAATGATGGCGGGCGGTATGATCATGCCACTTGGCAACACCGTCTCCGTACCCAACATTCCCACCACGATACGCCATCTCGCGTACAACAAGTAGTCCTTCAGTATCATCCTAGCCGTAGCACGAGTCGGAGTAAAGCATTTTTTTGTGTAAATATCACCTCTGCAATCAACACACCTCTGCAATCAACACCCCTCTTCAATCAACACAACAATCAACATTGTTACAACAATCAACATTGTTACAACAATCAACATTGCTACAACAATCAACATTTTCCCATTAGTGGGATGATCGTATGAAATCAGCTGTACGATCACCTTCGAACACTAAGCATCCTAGATGGTTCATATGTAGGGCCATTTCACAATAAATTGTCATTTCCTACTTTTTTTCGGTATACCATATTTCTCTAAATTATGTTTTTAAAGGTGTGTCCATACAAATCTTAGGAAATATGATAAAATTCAGATTTTTGCTCGTTTTCCGGAAATATTCGTGGAAGTACAAGAAATCTCATCGTGGGGAACCAAGGGGATAAAAACTCAATGTTTCCCAATTTACTTTTATATATTTATTCGTTTCTTAATACTTATGCAATTATTACTTTGATTGTTTGCGGCCGGACGCTCTCTTCTGCATTGCCTTCTGTTGTCGGTAAACCTTCCTTTCCTTCTTGAGCCGGTCTATCGTGATGCTAGCTGCTACTCGCGCTTCTTTGTCCTCTGCTAGTACCCAGACTCGGACGGCTTCCCTAATGTCACGTTTGAACCGAGCCTCTACTCCGGTTTTCTCCTTTTTCACGGCTGGCTGGGGACTTCTGTAAGGTTGTCGTGTTGTTGGGTTCCTTCGCCGGTACTCCTCTATAGATATGGGGCGTGGTCCAGCCCGAGGGTCCTCTAGTGCCTTTTTTAGTTCGATGTTGTTCATTAAAACCCGGGTTGATTGAGCCGCTCCGTTATAACTTTTGGATTTACCGTTACGTTCGTATTATTATATTTCTGTGTTTATTGGTTTTTTAGTTATTTGACTTTGTTAGTTTTCGTTTATTATGGTTATTACTTATTTTGTGGGTCTTAGTTTCTTTTACTTATTTCTTTTTAGTTTTCCTTTTATTTTGTCTCTGATTGATTTGTTATATGTTGGAGTGGTGACGTAGAATCTTTGTTTCGGCGCTTCGGTTCCAGTGTGTATTTCTATACAGTCCCCCAGCCAAGAAGCCGGTTTGAACCAGAATGCTGAACCTCTTTGTCCACCTAGTCCCCCAGCCTAATGGCCAGTTTGGACTTTAGGTATATTTGACGAGTTTAGTCCCCCAGCCGAAAGCCGGTTTGGACATGGATTTTGCAGGTAGACTTTGGGGCCTCTACCTGTTTTATGTGTCTGACGTCTCCTAGTGGTGACGTCTCAGCTCGGTTGACTTCTGGTGGTAACTTCTTAGTTAACCGCTCGTCTCTTCAGCAGCGGGATGTCGTCTCAGCAATTGTTGTCTTCTCAGCAGCGGAGTCTCGTCACGGCAGAGGTTCGTATGCGTTGGTCTTCTTCTCGATTAGCAGCTTGCCTCCTCAGCAGCGGGATGTCGTCTCGGGGAATGTTATCGTTTCGGTAGAGGGATTTCGTTACGGCAGCGGTTGTCCTCTCAGTAGCATCTACTTCAGCTAGTGGTCATCAACTAACTCCTTGTGGCATTTTCGGGCTATTTTATTCGGTTTTTCCGCTGAGGCTAGCAATGCCCCACCAGTGTTGATGGAACATATTGTTGGTCCCTAATTTGCTTTGCCTGCGCATTCCTCAGGCTGTACCATCAGTTCGATTATTGACCTGTTCGAATATCTTACCCATTCTGCGATTCCTATTCCTCCATTCTGATCGTTGACCTGCAATTTACCTGTTCATGTTCCCATCCGATCATTCACCTGTTAATGTTCCTATTTGCAGTGGTAGGTGTCGTGTTTTCGTAGTGCATTCCAGGTCGTTATCCCATGTTGGTTTGGTTGTATTCCGACGTTCATTCTCCTTCACGTTGTCACGTCTTCAATGGAGAGTGTCGAGTTCCCTTATCCAAGTCCCGGTTGTTTTCGCTGCATTCCACTGTTCATTCACCTTCACGTTATCATGTCTTCAATGGAGAGTGTCGAGTTCCCTTATCCAAGTCCCGGTTGTTTTCGCTGCATTCCAATGTCTCCGATTTCCCTTTCTGTTTTTGTCGAAAACCATTGTTATTGCAGCGCCTCCCGGTGATCGTTCTGTCGAAAATTATATACCATTTTCTGGAAACATCTGTAAAATTTGTCATTTTTCATATATTTTAAAATAAAATTTGCATAAGTTTTTATCAAATTAACAAAAAAAAAACCAGTACTCGCGAAAATTTCCGTTTTCCACAGAAAATTTTGGTTTTACGATAACTAGCATTTCCGGAAAACACGCGAAAATCTGAATATTATATATTTTCTAACCTTTATATGGACACACCTTAGGTTAGGTTAGGTTAGCAGGGTGGAGTGTTCACACCGATTGTGCGATCCACTCCCACTCGGTGGCCAGATGGCCCATTGTGATGCCCCTTATATTTCGCTATCCCCCCCTCTCCTATTTCTTGATCGGTTTTTCCTCTGTCCTGCGGCATTTCCACCTCTTGGCAAAGTTCCTCAATAGTTGAACATCCATGACCCCTATTTCCTCCAACCCTGTGAAGGATTCGCTCCCCAGTATTTGCCTCCAACTATCGGCCAATGCTGGGCAGGAGCACAAAAGATGTTCCACTGTCTCCTCTTCCTCGTCACACTCCTTACAGAGACTGTCGCTTGCGAGCCCCCACCTCTGGAGGTTTCTCCCGACCGGACAGTGTCCTGTAATGACCATTGTGATGGTCCGGACTGAGGCCTTTTTTGCTCTTAACAAGCCCGCCGTTCTTGTTTCCTCAATTCTGGGCCACAAATGCCTTGAGTTGAAGCAGTCATCTCTGCTGCTCCATCTCTTGCCATGTTGTTCCCGAATTACTCTGTCGATGGTATCTTTCAACAACCTCATCGGTGGCTTTGTAGAGTTGGCTTCTTCAGCACTATGAATTTCGGTTCCGATCCTTGCCAGTTTATCCGCCTGCAGATTCCCTTCCACATCGCTGTGTGCGGGCACCCAACAGAGGCTGACTTTGTCTCGGATCCAGGATAGTGCTTCTCGGCAACTCATCACCGCCTTTGACTTGATTGTCTTTGGACACACCTTTAAAAAAAAAAAAATGTTTTTTTTTGACACACCTTTAAAAACATAATTTAGAGAAATATGGTGTACCGAAAAAAAATGCGAGATGACAATTTAATGTGAAATGGCTTTACATATGAACCATATAGCATGCTTAGTTTACCCGCTACGGGGAAAAAACTACTACAATTTCAAAATATGAATTTTATCATATTTTCCAACTTTCGTCTGCGCACATTCAAAGAATCAATTTAGAGAAAAATAGTTTCTGAAGGAAATGTAGAACATAGAATAATGCGGGTCGATCATACATATAAACCCCTTAGGACGCGTGCTTTAGTCGCTACGACCGAGAAACCATTTAAAGTTCAAATTTTTACCGGAAAAAGCCCTTAAAAACTGGAAGAAAGTTGTTTGATTTGTGATTCTAGGAAACAATGATACTCTTTAACGCGAAATTCATAAATTCACTTGCAAGTTTGCTTAAAAAATCCACTTGCTGCAAATAGTATTTCAACCGGAGCAAAAGGATTGTTGTTGTTGCCGGAGTGGCGGGCAACAATATTCGATTCGAGTTCTTGAAAATCGAGTTTATGTACCACTTGCAAGGTCACCCTGTGAGAAATACATAGAATAGAACCTAGCATAGAACAAAATCAATTTAGTACTAAGAACTATAGAACTAGAATAGCACAGACACTAGTACTAGTTAGCAAGGAAAAGTTAGATTAGCAAAGACAACTTTGAAGATCAGCAAAGACAACTATCATAAACTGACTGTTACACTAAGAACAATGATTGTAATAATTGAACTAATCTAAACTAAGTAAAGACACTACTAATAAATGTTTAGTGAATACAAATACCTTGATCTTACCTTAGATTTCACGCTAAAATCACTAAACTTTAATTAGTTCATGAGAACTACAATCAATTGCACCAAAGTTCTAACGAAATTTTGTGCAATCAATGTTGGTTCTCATGGGAATGGTTCACATGAGCTAATTAAATCATAACTTCAAGTTAGTATACATATTGGTTGTATTTGGGCAATAAAGTCAGTCAATTTTTGTGTCTTCAAAAGGTCTTTCATTTGTTTTAACCACAGGGCACTTTTGGGTGCTCTCAGTTATTTTACATCTCACATCAGTATTGGACGGTGCTTATTATCAGCACTTCAATATGGTGAGAATTTTAATTATTTGATATTTAGATGGAAAGATAAACATTACATGGCGATGCTGCCCACTTATCTAGGAGTCTTCAAACGGTTCAACGTCTCTGATTACCAAAGATGGGCGAATTATTGTAAGGATTGATTTAAAAAGAATAAATTATCAAGGAAGGAAGAAACCGACTTTAGAAGAGGAGCTCAAGAACCCGCTAAATGGACCCAGGCCACGGTATCCCGTCAAAGATCATAAAATCAAAGAAGAAAAACCAAGAAAGAAGCGAGGGGGAATACAGCGCCAGATTCGACGTCAACTGGTAGAACTTCACAAATTGGCAGCAATCACGTCTGGCCCCTTTAAAACTAAACTATTATTAAAATTAACAATTTGAAAATTTTAAAGAAGAATCTTAAAAAGCTAGACAAAGGAAAGATTGTACAAATTATTAAAGAGAATAGTGTTAATTAGCTGAAACATTGTAAAATTGACCATTGCATTGATTAATAAATTATAAATTGTAAATTGTATTGCTTATTAGGTTATAATGGGTGCATTCAATAGCAAACGTAAAGATTTGAAAGAAGAATTCATTATCAATAATAATAATGCTGCTTCCTCTAATATTTTCCAAGAAAGGAACCTTGGTGATTTCCAACTAGTGCTTTTAATTCTTTTATTGATCGTAGGATTTCATGCGCTTTCGTATTACTTAAAAAAATATCTATCAAAAACTGTTTCTAAGCAGGTTATGCAGAATGCATAATAATGGCGTCAGGCTTGCAAACCCTTTCTCAAGATTTAAAGAAAGTTTTAGACAATTTTAAGAAAACTCCCAATAGATCATATATTCACAATATTTATTGGAAAAGCAAATATGTATAAAAAAGATAAGAGAGGAATTTAAAACGGGATATTTAGAATTTTTGAAAGCAGATAAAGACTTAGCTATAACCTTAAAAACAAATTTTGATAAAATTTATGTGCAGGTAAATGAAATTACTGATAATAAAGCTTCAATTTATTTGGGAACAAGTAATTCTGATATAGAAATTGTAAAAATGGCGTCATTTGACATAACCACAGCCATTAAGGCAATACCAGAATTTAAAGGTGAAATAAGAGAACTGGGCAATTTCCTGAATATAATAGAATTTCTACATGACACACTCAAAGATGACACTGAGAAAGCCAAGCTCATAAAATTCGTCTTGAAAACAAGACTAGCAGGCAATGTCAAAAATAAACTTATAACATATTCTGCTCCAACTAATTTGAGAACTTTACAAGATGTTTTACAAAAAGTATTTAAGCCAAACAAAACTTCACTGTCAATACAGTCAGAATTGGCAAAAATATTTCAAGGAAACAAAACCGTTTCTGATTATGCTCAAAAGATAGAAAATTTAATGTCCCAATTATATATGCTGCAAAATTCTGAACAAGGTGAAACGCACCGAGATATAATCTCGACATTAAACGAGCAAATTGCATTAAATGCATTTAAGAATGGTCTCAATGAACCGATAAAATCAACTGTCTTTGCAGCCAGGCCCACCAAATTACAAGATGCAATTCAAGTAGCTTCTGAATTGGATCGTCCCAATAATCAAGCAAGCGTCTTCCATTATAACAAAAATCGTGGACATAATAATTTCCGTAGAAATAATAATATGAACAACTACCAGAATTCTCCTAGAAACCCAAATTTTTCCCAACGACGGAATTTTAATTTTAATAGAGCCAACAATAATAGACGACCCCAGCAGTCATCTTACAACAATGTAAGATCGAGAAATAACACAAATAATAGAAATACGAATTATAATAAAAGGGTTAATGTGGTTACGTCAGAAGATGTTGAGCGCACTGAATCGGGAAACGCAGAAAACCCCGAATCGGAGACGGGGATAAACAATTTATTTCAAGAACAGTAAATGTATTCACTCTAGATAGCCATTTGACCAACTTTATATATTTAAAAGCGGATGTATCCCAAATAAAACTTTCATTTTTAATAGACACAGGTGCTGACATATCAATTATAAAAATAAATAAGTTAAATAGTTCAAATAATATATCGACTGAGAATATATGTGAAATATCAGGCGTAACAAATTCGAAGTCATACTCTTTAGGTACTATTGATTCGAAATTAAATATATCAGGCCAAACCTTGTATCAAAAATTGCATGTGGTTGAGGAATCATTTCCAATCCTAACAGATGGCATATTGGGTAGAGACTTTTTGATTAGAACTTCAAGTAAACTAGATCACAGCCAAGAGTCCCTTTGGTGTTTTATGTAGGTACACTTATGCCCCATTTTGCTCAAAACCGGTTTTTAATCCCTAAAAATTAGAAAATGTCTTGAGAGAACGAATGAGCGTTAAATTCGGCAAAAACACATGCACTGTATGCGTCATTTTCATCCTTCATTTCATGTCTGAGAAAAACTGGGTACACAGACATGTTTGGGATCGCGAATAGTTATTATCTGTGGTTTTGTCTGGAAGAATGCAATTCTATTTCAGTTCCATTAGTGGGGACATAAACCAAAGCAATTAAAATAAAGTTGCCTACAGGCAAAAAGCAAAACAATGAACATATGGCTATTGTCTGTGATATGGTTGCATGTGGCATTCATTACTTTATTGGCATAGACGATAGGTTTGAGTGAAAAGATTGCACGTATTCGGCATAATTGGTTTATTATTATTATTTTTTTTGTATCCACTCGAATGTATGATCTATGCCAATGATAATGTGAGAAGAGTAATGTTAATATCAAATGCAGCCATATAAGGTCAATGTTTTAATTTTTTCGTGGAGGATTTCAAGTAAATATTAATTGTTTTTGTTTGTGTCCCCAATAAAAAAATTATCCATTTGGTTTGATTTTTGACTAACTTATTATGTTTCATTTACTGATGACACAAACCAACATATCATCATATTATTGCATATTTGCAGGCAAAAATCAAAACAATCACACATATTTATTCTTCCCAACAGCATTGTCTACGCTGTGCGTGTGCTCAATTTACACACACATTCCCATTAAATTTTTAAATTTCAATTCAAAATTAAACTAATTTATAAGTAAATATAAACAAAAAATTACTTGACGCAGATAGAGGAAGAAATAAGCTTTCGAGCGGTATATTTTTTACCTTGAAAATTCCATCTGGTTTCCTGTCAAGAGGATAACAAAAAAACTTGTCGCCTATTTCTATATAGATACCACCGGAGGCCGTGAAATTGTTCGATAAACCAACGAACATTCAAGAGGAACACATCACTATTGGCGTAGAAGTACTAGTACTACCACTAAAAGAAATACTAATCAAAATAAGTTAATCAATTATGTTATCAGAGTTAGTCGTATTACTGATGCCAAAATACAAGGGAGGAGATTTGAAGATTGGATTGTCAATTAAATTAAATAGAACCTTAAAATAAATTTTTAAAGGCTGATTTTAGTTTATTGATCTCATTAAAAATATTTATATGAAAATTAATCTCTACGAAGTACCTGTTATTATTTTATTCATATACATATGTATTTGAGAAAATTGTTAAATATTTTTAAAAAATCAATGCAAAAAAACGGGGAAACATAAAAATAAGTAAATAAACAAGTAAAAAAAATTATGTGCCTTCATGTTAACCAAAAATTAATGAAAATTGATAGTTTGTGGTTTACATTCTTTTCCCGTCAATTCCTCCATATTTTCGCTGATTTTTTGGAGCTGAAATCACTGGTTTCGGCTAAACCATTCGGACCACTTCTTGTTTTTCCCGCACGGAAAATGTGGCAGGTCTTTCAGGTCGGGAGATTCTATCTAATTGCCCGGTATTTCCATAGTGCCGAATCACTGTTTGTACACTGGAGTGACTCCTTCCGATAATGGAGCCTATTTCCCGTAAACATTTTTTTTTTTTCAAAATAAAGCTTTATAATAAACTGCCTTACTTCAAGTGAAATTTGGATTCACGAATCTCTCGTGAATATGGCTAAAACGCGTAGTAGTTTGGATTCATGAGAGATTCGTGAATTTAACCTAATACTCGTATTCGTTTGGATTCATGAATATGGCTTATACGCGTATTCGTTTGGATTTACGAATCTCTCATGAATATGGCTAATACGCGTAGTAGTTTGGATTCAAGAGAGATTCGTGAATTGAACCTAATACGCGTATTCGTTTGGATTCATGAGAGATTCGTGAAAATGGCTAATACGCGTATTAGGTTGGATTCATGAATAGTTCCTGAATATTGCATATTAGCCGTATCACTGATACGTGAACACACGAGAGGATTTAAAGATTTGAATTTCTATTGATTAAATAACGGTAAAGTTTAGTTTATTTATTAAATTGAAATTAGTAATATAGTAATTAATCTTCATATTAACTTATCCTTACATGTATCTTTACAAAGTTCGTGGGTATTATAATTTTGAAAAAATCGATGCAAAAAATACGGAGAAACAGAAAAGAAATATCATTTGTTAGAAGAATGTAACAGTAATAATATAAACATATCGTGACCACACACTTTATGAACAATTTTGGAAACTGTTTCCTCACATGTCCTGGATTTTGTCTGGTGTATTTCTTCTTTGTCGTTGGTGTCCTTTGTTCTATCTGGGTGTCACAATAATAAAATAAACATTCCACGATCACATACTTTATGAACAATTTTGGAAAGTATTTTGGGTTTTGTTTTCTTATATGTCCTGCGTTTTGTCTGGTGTATTTTTTCGTTGTCGTGGGTGTGATCGTTTTTCTTTTGGCTTGAGTCGAGGAGCTGGTCTGTTTGGTCAGGTGTCCTTTGTGTTTAGTTTAGATGAAAATTTGCGTATGGTGTTTTTTCTGGGACTCAATATGAATGGATATGCGGTGTAGGTTTGTTCGTAAGCAATTAGGTCCTAATGCTCATGTCACACACAAATGGTTTTAGTCGAATCTTAAAAGTGTACCTCATTATATAATTTGAATTTGAACGGTTGAATAATGAAGCGCTCGAGAGTAAGTGAAATGTGGAAGTTTTTTAAAGTTGAATCTGAGGAAAATAAGATAGCAAAGTGTAATGTCTGCCATGTGAAACTCAGTTTTAAAGGCACTGTTTCTAATTTAAATAAACATTTGAAAAATAGACATTTAATTAATATTCCGATAACCGTCGCGGCCAAAACGACACGAACGGGACAGGAAGTCCCAACAGAATCAATAACTCCAATTCCAGACGCTGTCTCCAACACTGACGATCAGCAGGTATGTGTACCTACAGCTGATGATGTTGCCCCATCTGGATCTTCAGAATTGACAATGTACCAACCACAAGCAGCCAATACACAGCCAAGTAACCCTTCCACATTCAAAATCCAGCCATCGGTTAAAATATACTCACACACAAAGCAGCTATCCACTAAGCAAAGGAAGGAAATTGATGACGCGTTAATGATGCTTTTTTATAAAACTTTTCTCCCATTTTCAATCGTTGAAGATAAAGATTTCAAAAACTTTGTAGCAAACCTGAGTCCAGCTTACCAAGTTCCAAGCCGTAAACATGTGTCAAATACACTTTTGAATGCAGACTATCACAGCTCTTCAAATGAAGTCAAGGAAAAACTCCTTAACGTTGAATCTGTTTGTCTCACAATTGACTGCTGGACATCGCGAGCACAAGAGGGCTATTTAGCTGCAACGGCACATTATTTGGACAACAATTTTTCCCTGCAAACGGTCCTACAACAATGTCGCATTTTGCGTGGGCCACATACAGCAGCTAATTTAAGCATTGAGTTAGATGAAATAATTAAAACTTGGCACCTTAGTAAAAAGGTTCGACTTGTGGTTGCTGATAATGCTGTCAATGTCCAAAATTCCATTAGGGATCTTAATTTAAAGAGTTTTGGGTGTTTTGCTCATACAATAAATCTTATTGCCAAAGAAAGTTTGAAGACACCGGATATTTAAAAGTTTTTAGAAAAAATAAGAGCTATTGTTAGTCACTTTAGGCGGAGCACTAATGCTACGGAAAAGCTTTTGAAATATCAATTGAATAACCAGGTTAGTCGGCCAAAAAAGATGACCATTGATGTGGCAACTAGATGGAATTCCACGTTTTATATGCTCGAAAGAGTAATATCCTTACAGGATGCCGTGAGCAGTACGCTGGCAATTTTAAGTTCTGGAAGCAGTGCCTCTCTTGAGCACATTACTGCAGATGAGTCGAAATTATGTACCGACTTGTGCACAGTTTTAAAACCACTAGAACAAGTTACAGTTCAAATACGGAGTTATATAATATATGACGGGGAGTTTAGTAATTATATTTAACAGAATTCTAAATAATGTCTACGGAAGTAATTTAGCACACGATGAGACGTTACACGCGAGTGCCAAAGCCGTCTGTAATAACATTATGAAGGGATTAGACACCAGGCTGAAAAATATCGAGCAGAGTATGACGTTTGCCGTGGCAACCTTTCTAGATCCCCGTTTCAAAATGGCATATTTTATGGACACTGATAAAGCTCATGCTGCAAAAAGAAAAGTGACAGAGCTAGCCGTTATTGAAGTGAATCGTCAGTGGGCTCAAGAGGCTCAACAGGTCAACCAAGTGGTGTTACAAACTTCGCCCAACGTAGAAGTGGCTGAAGAAAATACAACAAAACCATATAAAATTGTGGATATTTGGGCAGACATAGAAACATACTTTGGAGTCTCCTACTCCTACTACTTAATGACAAAATGTTGGCCAGAAATTCAGATCCTAATGATTGGTGGAAGAAAAATTACTATTTGTACCCGAACTTAAGCAAAGCTTTTAAACGTTATTGCTGTGTTCTTGCTACTTCGGTACCTTGCGGAAGGATTTTCTCCAAATCTGGTGAGCTAATTTCTGTCCGTCGTGCTTGCATATCACCGGAAAAAGTTAAAAAAATTATGTTCCTTAATGTTAATAAAAAATAAATGAAAATTTTTACATGAAATTATATGAAAGTTGTTTCATTTATTCTATGTGAGAAATATGTGATATCACTGATATTCATATATCGGTTAAAATATCCTAATATTACTTAGTGAACATATTCATATCAGGTAATACCTCGAAATATCGGTAATAACCCAGTACTAGTCACAATTTATGCGTCGATTAAAACATCTGAGTGGAAACGCAGTTAATGAAGAGAAAATTACGAGCTAATGGATATCTCGCCTTCCATCTCTAACTCAAGCGATCCGACCTGCCCATGAAGATTTAAGTTTAGATAAGTTAGCTGAACAGTAACTAGTCAGCAACAAAAAATTGCTAGCGAACTCGATCCCTTACCCAAATCTATTTTGAATAAACTTGATGAAGATAGTTTTTTGATTTTTAAACGTGCACAAATGATTTTACATATCAGTAGCATACAACCAGGTCTTAGTGAACTCAAAAATAGAGAAACTTTTAGGGATGATATACGCTGCGAATCTATAAGTCGTGAAAGAAGAAGTAATTCTCTTAAAAGAAAGAAAGACTCTAATGACCAACCTCCTGGACTTGGTACTAGTGGAAGTTTGAAACAAAGGCGACCTAATGACAAACATCTTTAAGTTTGAATTTGGGACTAAGAAGAAACTAGATCTGGAATTTTGTCATTCCTGATATACGAAATCGTATTATTTATGCAGAATTTCTTGCACATTTTGGACTTTTAATTGATTTAAAAAACAAACAGTTAATTGATTCGGAAACGGGATTGGAGAGTTCCGGAAATAACCAAACCTGACGGACGAAGTTCAATAATAAGACATAATGTGAAACATTCCATTTATGCAACGCCTGGTCCTCTGGTGACATGTAAATGAAAAATTCCTATCGCCAAAAAGCAAATTCAAAATTATGCTCCAATTTAAAATTGCTAGACCTTCCTCATCGAGTTGGGCTTCACCACTTCATGTCGTTCCAAAAAAATGTGATAACTGGAGACCCTGTGGTGATTACAGAGCTCTTAATGCAAGAACTATTCCCAATCGTTATCCCATCGAGCATATAAATGACTTCGCACATCACTTATATAATAAGACCATATTTTTTGGAAGATAGATTAAGATAGACCTAAGCTTACAAACAAGTTCCCGTTGCTGAGGAACATATAAATAAAACAGCTAATACAACCTCTTTCGGACAATATGAATTTCCAGTGATGAGTTTCGGTTTACGTAACGCTGCTCCAAATCTCCAACGATTCATAGATGAAGTATTATGTGGATAAGATTTTTGTTTCCCCTATCAAGATGACATTTTGATTGCATCATCAAATGAAGAAGAGCATTTCGAGCATCTTAAAACAATCTTTGATCAAATAAAAAAATATGGAGCGGTAATTAATTTATCTAAAGAATGGAATTTCTCCCTTACAAGAAAAAGTTGAAAGCACTACAAATTTTTTACGTCCTTCTACAGAAAAAAATTAAGACGGTTTCTTGGAATGGTTAATTTATATAGAACGTGTATACCTGAGGCTGCACAAACACAATCTTCTCTAAATGAATTACTAAAAGGAAGTTTAAAAGGCAAAGAGCAATTAAACAATTTCAATTTATGCTCGAAGCTCAAGATTTTACAATTTTCACAGATCACAAGCCATTGACGTTTGCTTTCAAACAAAACCTTAACAAAGCATCACCTCATCAAGCCTGACAACTGGATTTACTAGGTCATTTTTCAGAGAATATTCAATTACTTTCCGGAAAAGCCAATGCTGTTGCCGACACTTTATCTAGAATTGAAGTTATTACCGAAGGTTTAGATTATTGGAAACGATCAAATTCACAAGCCTCTGATGAAGAAGAAAATCAAAGTTCCTGGAGTCAAAGAAGATATTTTTTGTGACATATCAACTAAATTTACCAGACCGTTTATCACAAAACCATTTAGAAAAATATTTTTCAATTCTACTCATCGCCTTTCTCATCCAGGTGTAAAGGCAACAACAAAACTTATTACCCAACGACTTGTTTGGCCAACAATTCACCCTCCAGTGGTCGCAACCTTGCGCCAGACATAAACGGTCGCGCGCGGTCTGTGATTCTGCAAATTGTCGTGTATGGTTTAAGAAAACGAATTGATTTTCAGGACATTGTTTATCACATGATAAAAGGATGTTGTGTAATGTGAATAATTTCTTCCGAGTAACCCACATTACCGGCGGAAATTATTCACAAGTAAGATTTCGCTGATACAACAATTGAGGTGCGCGCAGCGAAAACACCTCAATTGTAGAGTCAGCGCTCAAATTCAGTAGGTTAAGTTTTTGCTTAATTAGGTTTCAGCATTAAGTAGGTTAGGTAATTGTTAATTTGTTTAATTGTTTATCAGAGAAGTAGTAGGTTATTGTTAATTTGTTTAATTGTTCATCACGGAAGTAAAATAGATTGCAATTGACAGCTTTACTTCCGTGACCAAGTCGTCATCAGTATCCGTGACCAATGGATAAAAAAAACATGTTGGTGAATCCAGGAGTCAGTTGGAAATCAGTGAATAGCTAGTCCGGATATAGGAATGTATTGTAATTAGAGGTAATAAAGAGTGTTTTGATAAAGAAGGGAGTTTTACATGACAAGGAAGTCTTTAATCTATACAAAGGATAATAAAAAATCTTATCTATTCATTATTTACTTTACTTATACTTAAAAGTTAAGAAGTATGTATCAACCAAAGGTTTTACCCATGTAACAAAAAACAACCCCATAATTTCTAAAATGGCAAAACAGAATCAAAGTTTTCCTCTTAGTCTGAAACACTATGGCTTCCTGTAACATAAACAACAGTGTGGCAACACTGATCGTATGCACGAGACATACGATATAAAAGGAGTGACGCGATCGTAGCGTCAGTCGTTGTTCTTCAGCTGGTAAACCAACTACGAGTTACTATTAAATGTTACTAATTTGGATTAATAAAGTTATTATTGAATATTGATTAAACTAATAAATGTGTTGTTACTGAACTTACATAAATAAATGTAACATAACATTACACTTCCTACAACCATCTTCGAGATGAATCAGCATTCCCATCAATTGAACCATGTTTATAAAAAATCTAAAATCGTATACATATATTAATGTTTACTTCATAACATTTTACTTATTTCCGGAATTTTCATCAAATAAAAAAGGAAAATAAAATAAAAATCTTAAAACTACTCTCTTAGGAGTACCACAATTATCAAGTCGTCATCAGTATCTATATTATCTGCTAGATATGCACGTTCACGGTATATAACCGTCACATGTTGTAGACACATGTGTTTTCCACATTTGCAACATTTTTATCTTCCGCTACGGTTCTCCTTTCTGTCGCAATATTTACAGCGACCTGTAGCACGTAGATATCTGTTCGAACACGATTCTGTTTTATCATTTCCAGAAATTTTCAAAATATCTTGCTTCAATGCTTGAGAAACAGTGGGCGAAGTATGTCTGTTCCTTACCTGACCTTCCATCAATGAGTAAGAAATTTCTTCAATAAATTTTCGTCTCATAACATTATTTTATAATCTATATATAAATAGGCGACATATTTTTTTGTTATCCCTTTTATGAGAAACCAAATCGACTTACCAGGATAAAAATTATATCAGTCGAAAGTTTCAATCTTCCTCTACCTGCAGCAATTATTTTTTTTTCTTAAATTTAATTATAAATACGTTTAATTTTAAATTGAAACTAAAAAAATTCAATGGGATAGTATGTGTGAATTGAGCACACGTATAGCGTAGATTATGCTTTTGGGAAGAATGTGTGCGTGTTTTGCCTGGAAATATGCAACCATATGTGAATTTTTGGTTTGTGTCCCCGATACATAACAAGTACTAAATTAGTCGAAAATCAAACCAAATGGATCAATCTTCTACAGGTGACACAAACCAAAAGAATTAACATATAATTGCATTCCTCTACGAAAAAAATTAAATTTTGAACATACTTATGTAACATTATCATTAGCAGAGATCATACGTTCGACTGAATAAACAACCATTTATGCCAAATACGTGCATTCCTTTCACTCAAACCTAATATCTATGCCAATGATAATGTGAGGGGCAAATGCAGCCATATCACAGACAATATTCACATGTTCATTCTTTTGTTTTTTGCCTGGAAGAAGGCAACCGTTGGCTATTAAAATTGCTTTCTTCCAGACAAAAGCCAAAACAATGAACATATGGCCACAGACAATAATATGGATGCATAACCACAGACAAATTTAAAGCCATCGTTTACTTATACCATTGTTTTTTTCTAATTTGATAAAAATATATGGAAATTTTTTTAAAAAAATATGGAAAATCACAATTTTACAGTTATTTCTAGAAAACGCGAAGTTATCTTTCGCGAATATTTATGGAGAGCGAACGAAAGTCTGACTTTTATCATGTTTCCCAACTTTTGTATGGACCCACATTTAAAACATAATTTAGAGAATATGATATACATATGGCCAAAAGTTGGGAAATGAAAAAATAATAGGGGTTGGTCATACCCCCGAGAATGCTTGATATAGCCGCTACGAGCAAAAAACTGTTTAAAATTGAAAATCTGAAATTTTATCATATTTCCAAACTTTTGTCTGCTCGCCCTTAAAACCTCAATTTAGAGAAAAAAGAAACGGTAGGAAATGAAGGTTGGTACGTTTGTACGGAAATTCCAGATATATTTTATTTACAATATACAATGTATTTCCCACAACTTCATAATTTAGTTAAAAACCACATGATCCACGGTTCATGTGGTTTATTGAATCGTATCCCCGTCTGTATCAGAGATGGTAAATGCAGCAAAAGCTTTTCTAAGGACTTTTACAATACAACTCGGGGCAATGTTAGTTCCGCCGTGTTAATGGTATAACAGTTGACTTTCGTGGCCACTCTGTTGACAACCGTTATGCTGTTCCTTAAAATCCATATCTTTTAGCGAAATTTGATGGCTACATAAATGTGGAAGTTCTTGGCATAGTTAAGAGCCTAATATATATGCACAAATATGTTAACAAGGGACACGACTGTGCCTCATTACAGTTTGGAAGAGTTTGAGGTGGAGTTGAGGGCAAAGTTTATATAGATGAAATCAATAGCTTTTTGTCCGGTCACTATGTTGGATCTACGGAAGCTAATTGGCGCATGAATGAGTATCCAATGCATTACCAGTCACGTAATATATTATAGTTCGACTTGAATGTTACTTGCCTCACCGGCAAAATGTAGTCTTTAGGGAAGGAAATGTTCAGCAAGCTCTCACAAATCGCAGAACAACAAAATTGACTGCATTCTATGAAATCAATCGAATTAGTTCTTCCGAGTTTCTATATACAGAGACGCCGATACATTATATTTAGGTAGATAAAGAAAATAAATTGAAAAACCTCAAAGAGGAAGTAGTAGGGCTATTGCTACATTATTTTATGTTTTATGTTGAGATGTTCCATTTGAGACTATTTTGCTTCATGTTCGAGGTCCGATCAGGATTTGGGTACTGTTGGGAACATTATTTACTGCACATTTTCAGCACATGCACGACGTATCGCATGAAATTATGGAGAGTGGCGTGAATATTTATTAGAAGTAAAAGAGTGTTAGTCCTCTCAGCAGTTAAGAGAGTTATTTGCCATATCCTATTTGTGGTATCAACGTTCCTACAAATGCATTAGATTTGTGGAATGAATCCAAAATAGTCATGTGTGAAGACGTTTTAAGAAATTCTTCAGAAAATGATTCATTTAACCGTGCTTTATTAGCTATTTAGGAAATTTTTTCAGTAAACGATTCATTCGGTACTCCAACTAAACTCTTCGGATATAAGACTATTTTACTCTGTGGAGATTTTTGACGAATATTGCCACCTACATCTCACGGTGCACGTGTACCACTTATTGAGATACCACTTATTGCCTTACTTCATGGTCCAAATTTTCAAAATTCCACAAAATAACTTTTACTCAAAACATGAGAGCTTTACCTCATCAGATTGAATTCGTTGAATTTCTTAAATCTCTTGGTAATGGAACTTTACCCACATTTCCAGACTACAGCCAAGATGTTATTGAAATTCCTACCCATTTAGTTAGCTGCAACTTCGTGATTCCAGATACTTATGGCAATGTATCTGAAACCATAAAGTCTAACGATATTCTCAATTCAGTTATATTAGCACCCAAATATGAAGGCTGTATTTTCATTGACGCAGAAATCTTTAACAGCCTGGCCGGAGAGAAACGAATATATTTGAGTTCCGATAAAATCTTGAGTGATGATTATAGAGAGCAAAATAATTTTCCAGTAGAATTTTTAAACTCAGTTCATGTAAGTTGGCTCCCGATCCCACAAATTTATTTTAAAAACCAAATTGCATACTTTTACTTATTCGTAATTTGTGTACAGGACATGACTTGCTTGGTCAATGGTACACCTATTCGTTTAGTTCAAATGCAAAAGAAAATTTTTTGGATTGTGAGATTTTAGCAGGAGTTTTCCGAAACACACGTATTTCGACACGTGTGACGTATTTTTGCCTTTTTCTTTTCAAGTAACACAACTTTCCGTCATTCTGGCTTTTGCGATGACAATAAATAAATCCCAGGGGCAAACGTTTCAAAAATCAGGAATCTTACTCAAACAACCTATATTTTCTCACCGTTAAGTGTATGTTGTAGCCAGTAGAGTTAGATCGTTTAACCGATTGCGTGTTTATATGTATTTCTGAAACACAAAGCCAAGGTCATTTGGCAGAAGATGAAAGAATTTTTACAAAAAGTATTTTGTATGAGAAAATTTTAAAATCTTTTAAGATCCGCAACCGCACCCGCAAGGTTTTTGATAATTATAGATAGGGCCTCATTCAATAGATGTACTTTGACGTGCAAAATGAGCTGAAATGATTGCTACTACAGTCTGAACTAAATAACCTTTTTACTTACAATGCTACTGTATATATAGCTCCATGCGCGAGCTATTAGAGTGAGTGGAGCGAACGGCGGGGGTTGGCGAGCGTAGCGAGCAGGGGGCGCCCCCCTAGTTATAATAATAATAATAACAATAATTGTAATTTATTGAAAAAACATATTAGTTATAAAATGTAAAGTGTAGACTCGGTTACACTAAACTTACTTGCCTCATACATATGTATATTGGAAAAAAAAACAATGATCAACAAAGCGCTTTACAAATATTAAACTTCAAAACGAATTTAAATTAAACTCCAACTCAAATTCAAATTTAAAGGAGCGAAAACTGAGTGGTATACAAAATTGTACTTAACAAATGCACCTCTAGTTCTAATACATAACAAGCTAGATGGGCGGTATCAAATGTCAAACTAATATCAACCCAAAATATCGAAGAACAAAAAAAAAACAAAAGCGAAAAGATGGCTTAATTTATTGCAGCTCGATAAATGAAGTTTTCTTTTATACACTTGGCCTTGCAGAGGCGTCAGATTATCCCTCACCCCTTTCCCTAATACCTCCTTCCGCTTTAATTCTTTGTTCCCTTGTCATGTCGCATTCCACCAACACATGCCTCAAGAATTCCCTATCTCTGCGAAATTGGATATGCGACTTATCCCGATTACTTCTTTCCAACCCATATCCCAAGTCGTGGAATTCCTTTACCACCTCCACTAATTCCCTTCTCCATTGGATAATCATTTCTCTCCATCTACTCTTCTCTCTCCTAAACTTCATCACCTTTGACTTCTCTATGTTTATTGCCAGCCCTTTCGCTTCCACGTACCTGCCGAAGCCGTTTACTAAGCCCTGGAGCCCTTCCATAGTAGCTAACACCAATGCCGCATCATCCGCGTAAATGACCGGCCAAACCTTTCTTCTGCCAATCATCAAGCCTGCCTCTTGTAGCCTCTCCGTCTTGCACTCAAGGTCCTCAAACGCTGCCCGGGGGTCCTCTAGTGCCTTTTTTAATTCGGTGTTGTTCATTAAAACCGGGGTTGATTGCGCCGCTCCGTTATTACTTTTGGATTTACCGTTACGTTCGTGTTATTATATTTCTGTGTTTATTGGTTTTTTAGTTAGTTGACTTTGTTAGTTTTCGTTTATTATGGTTATTATTTTTCTTTTTGTGGGTATTCGTTTTTTTTTGTTCTTATTTCTTTTTAGTTTTCCTTTTATTTTGCCTCTGATTGATTTGTTATATGTTGGAGTGGTGACGTAGAATCTTTGTCCACCTAGTCCCCCAGCCTAATGGCCAGTTTGGACTCTAGGTATGTTTGGCGAGTTTAGTCCCCCAGCCGAAAGCCGGTTTGGACCTGGGTTTTGCAGGTAGACTTTGGGGCCTCTACCTGTTTTATGTGTCTGACGTCCCCTAGTGGTGACGTCCCAGCTCGGTTGACTTCTAGTGGTCACTTCTTGGTTAACAAGCGGGATGTCGTCTCAGGAATTACTGTCTTCTCAGCAGCGGAGTCTCGTCACGGCAGTGGTTCGTATGCGTTGGTCTTCGTCTCGATCAGCAGCTTGCCTCCTCAGCAGCGGGATGTCGTCTCGGGGAAGGTAATCGTCTCGGTAGAGGGATCTCGTCACGGCAGCGGTTCGTATGTGTTAGCCTTCGTCTCGATCAGCAGCTTGCCTCCTCAGCAGCGGGATGTCGTCTCGGGGAAGGTAATCGTCTCGGTAGAGGGATCTCGTCACGGCAGCGGTTGTCCTCTCAGTAGCATCTACTGCAGCTAGTGGTCATCAACTAACTCCTTGTGGCATTTTCGGGTTATTTTATTCCGTTTTTCCGCTGAGGCTAGCAATGCCCCACCAATGTTGATGGAACATATTTTTGGTCCCTAATTTGCTTTGCCTGCGCATTCCTCAGGCTGTCTCGCCAGTTCGATTATTGACCTGTTTGAATATCTTACCCATTCTGCGATTCCTATTCCTCGATTCTGATCGTTGACCTGCAATTTACCTGTCCATATTCCCATCCGATCATTCACCTGTTAATGTTCCCCATGTTGTTTTTGTTGTACTCCGATGTTCGTTCACCTTCACGTTCTGACGTCTTCAATGGAGAGTGTCGAGTTCCTTTATCCAAGTCCCGGTTGTTTTCGCTGCATTCCACTGTTCATTCACCTTCACTTTATCAGGTCTTCAATGGAGAGTGTCAAGTTCCCTTATCCCAGTCCCGGTTGTTTTCGCTGCATTCCAATGTCTCCGATTTCCCTTTCTGTTTGTGTCGAAAACCTTTGTTGTTGCAGCGCCTCCCGGTGATCGTTCTGTCGAAAATAATAGCCCATGCAGCGCCGTCGCGATCACTGTGTCGAAATATTACGTTAATGCACATTAATATCGTAATATTACGTTAATGCAGTGCCTCCCGTAGAATTGGGTCATTCGGTCGTTCAGTGACACAGGTCCGGGTTGTTTCCCTTGGGGGTTTGTTTATTAATTTATTTTCGGGGTTCGGGGGCTATTGGGGTATGGTTAACCCTATAGGTGGTCGGGGACCTTTGGGGATTCTCCGTGTGGTTTCCGTTTGGACATTTGCGAGTGTTCGCAGACAAGGGTGATTTCTTGTATCACAACATCCACTCTGCATCTTAAATGCCTTCATCAACCCCTTCTCTCCTTTTCCTGTTCTTATTTATTTCCTCCCATAATGTTTTCTAGGTGATATCCCATTGTCAACGAAAACCTTTGGAAAAACTGAATAAGATGCATAGTTTGTTAAAAAGACGATCCGGGATTCGAATCCGGCGATGGTAGTTTGCTTCTGGGACAGAAAATGGCATTTCAGGAACGTCAACGGTAAGTTTGGATGCATTCATGAATAGGTGCGTTAGGAATTCGCTGACGGGACAAAATTGAAATTTAACAGGTGAGTAGTACACTGCAGTAAGTAATTATTTATGCATGGTACAGTGAGATAAGGCATTTGTGAATTGTCATATATTCTGATTCTGCCGCTTCAAAGCATTAGCCCCAATTTCAAATATGAGCACAATGATGAAAGGTATTTTGGAGCATGCCATTCAGTCACTTAGTAATGTAGAAAAAGGTGTTGCATTACGGATTGACGAAATATATGTGGAACCTACTAAACAGTTCAAAGCCAATAATATAACCAGGTTTGCTGAGAACAATAGTACACAATTGGCAAAAACCGTTGCGTCATATATGGTTAGTAAAGGTCCTCAATCCCACTGGTAAGCATGTGCACGAGCCTACTATTGAAGTTATTAAATTTTTGCAGAGAATAGGGTTTCAATAGCAGAACAAATCAAAACATGTTCAACGTATTCCGATCAAAATCTGAAAACTGTATTGAAAATCCAGATTTCCCAAACAAAAATATCTGTTTGCAGTTTGATACTGTACACCTTTTCAAAAACTTCCGGAACAATTGGATCAATTTGAATCCTAAACAATTCCTCTATACTGACTTTGAGATCGGAGAAATAAAAAGAGCTTCATTTGATGACGTTGTTAATATTTTCAATTGCGAGAAACATCTCAATATTCGTAAGGCCTTTAGACTCAATTTTAAATCAATCGACACAAATAATCTGGATAGACAAAAAGTCTTATGTGGATAATATATTTCATAACTCAGCTTCGAAATCTCAGCTTCGAAATCTGAACGCAATTATGAAACTGCAGAATTTTGTCAAATTATTCGCACGAGTTACATACAATGTAACCAACACAGATGAGAGAATAAGTAGTATTATCGAAAAATACAACCAATCGAAATAAATCGACACTACTTACTTTCCCATCGAAGAAATTGTTAACTCGGCATGAGAGCGGAAACCTGCTGCACAAATTTGCTCGTGACGTTTCCGTTTCCATGAATAATGGGTTCAATAAAATCTTGGAATGCAAAATTTGGAATGACCGGAATGAACGGAACGGTTTTGCTCGGAAAATTTCAAACCGACGACCTGGAAGGTAAATTTCGTTTATATCGCTCCATGGTTGGTTATCGCTATAATGTCTCCTATACGGAGCTAATAGAATCGGAGAAAAAAACTTGCATTCATAATAAGTTTCTCCACAAACGGCAAAAGTTTCAAAAGCTCATAGCGGATTATGGAGAAAAAAACAAACATGAACATGGTGACACCACAAGTTTCCAATCAATTTTTGGTTGGTCGTAACTAGTAACTGCTCAAATCGGTCTTTCTGCCCACGTGTATGCTTGTGGATATGCCACCCATACAATCGAGCAAAAAATCAATTGCGCCAGGTGTACACGAAATCGTCGAAGGGAAAGGTGTCCCCATCGACGATGAATATTTTGATGCTATGCAACGCGGTGGTTGACGTGTTCCTCCAATGAATACAGAACTTCTCCTTACCCATATGTGTGCTATTTTCTTTTTTGGGGACTGGAAAGGACAGGAGAAAGGACTCCCTAAGGCCTTAGTATTCGAATCCCACCTTTCTGATAATTTCTACATAGATTTGTATCATATATGTGACTGCGTTATGTCAAATTTCGAACACTTTTAAGAATTATGCTCACCGTTGAGCAATATTTTATTAAGAAATTTTGTTAAATCCACAAATGACAGCTCCAAATCGAACAACACCCGCAGACTCAAAAACTTTAATTAGGATTATTCAGAACAAAATTAACCCAATTTCAGCATAATAACTATTCCAACAAAAATTTACTGTGATGTTTTTTTTACTTATTTATTTTATAAAGCTTTTTTGTTATTATATTTTGTTGGTTGTTATAATTTTAAATTTTTATATATTCTCTGTTATGAATTTTTTTGTTACTTCATATATTTCATAATTTAATTATGTGATATAATTTTAATAAAAATTGAATTGTACATGTAAAATTAAATTGTTTTTATAAATTGAATTGTTAATATTTTGTATATACTCCCTGTTAAGTGTTTTTTGTTAGTTTAGTATATATATATCATAGTTAAATTATTATATTCGAACCTAATAAAAATTTAATTATTCGTATAAAATTGAATTGTTCCTATAGAATAAAACTTTGTTATTGAATTTTAATAAATATGTGTAATTTTTATTTTCTAATATAAGTGAATTCATTTTCTTAAGTAAAAACGATCGTTAAATTAATAAAAAAGTGATTTTTATTTTAAAATATTTGAGTTTTTGAACACTCCCGCGATGAAAATTTCATTTTTCATGTGAAATTTCACATTCTCCGATGTAGCAATCATCCTCACTTGATCCTATAAATGTGTTTGTAAAAAATTCGAGTTCATGGCTTGTACCAAAACCCCCTGGATGTTGTTTCTTGACAAGCCATGAAGCAGATTTTAAGTATGTGTATGTACAGGCCTTCGTCTCTCGATATTCCGCGTAGTGAAGTACAAGAAATTCATACCGTTTGTTATTTTGCCCGCGAATTTACCATAATTAAAGTGTTTGAAATGTATATTTTATATGAAACTAATAATGAGTGTTATACATCGGAAAATCCGAAAAATGCGCTTCGGAAATCCGTCTGTAAACAAAAGCAAATATTTATTAAACTTAGTTTCTGTGATTCTCAAATAGTGAAATAATATTATTATGATTAGTAACATAACAATCTACATAAATAAAAGAAAATAATAATTTATTTTGATGTTTTGACGATAAAGTAAATTATAGCAGCATGTAAATTGCTCATAAGAAATTATTTTTATTGTTTTGAATTGTGAAAATATGTAACATTCGATATAAAATGTTTATAAATGTAAAATGTTAAAAATAATTTATAAAAAGATCAATTTGTGATAATAACAAAAACTTGAAAAGTATTTAAAAGGGTTTCTTATTATATTTTTTTGGTAAAAATGTTATTCAAATTTTATTTATATACCTTATGATTTTCAGTTTTTTGTTATTTTTTGTTAATTTCTCATTTAATTCTTTTATATTTCCTATACATATTTGGTTGGTTTTTCTTGTTAATTTGTTAATCATGCACTCTTTTTATTCAATTTTTGTATATGTGAATTCATTCCCTATATACTTTAATCTTATTCCACCTTTCTGTATATAAACATTTATTAATTCTTATTTGTATATATATATATTTATTTTTGTATATCATAAAATTCATAAAATGATTGAAAAGTGATTTTTATTATAAAATAATTGCGTTTTTCAAAACTCCCGCGATGAAAAATTCATTTTTCGTATGAGATTTCATATTCTTCGATGTGGCAGAAGGCCTGCATATGCTAAGGGTGTGGTAGTAAACAAGTCTGGTTCATGGCTTGTATCACAACCATAAAGTAGGCCTTGTCAATGTGTTGGTGGTAAGCCTTCATTTTGCACCATTCCGTATGGCGTAGTACGAGATATTTATATCGTTTCCGCGAATGTAATGTTAATTTAGTGTAAAAAGTTAGTATTTTATAAAAATTTTAGTGTAAGTGTGATTATTAATGTATTATTTATTAATATAATCTAAATTTCCTTTCGGAAAATCCACGAAAAGTCTATAAAATTTTGTCGTCGGTAAGAATTTTGACGTTTGTTTGTTTCGGTGCAAAACAAACGGAAAATTTCATTAAATTCAGTGCTTGTAACGCTAAAATATTGAAAAAATATTTATATATATAATAAATAACAAAATTATATGTTTATTGTGAAGTTTTGTAGATAAAATAAATCTTAGCAATATATGAATTGCTCATTAGAAATTAATTGTTATGTTTCAAAATATGAAAAAGAGTACAAATTTATAAACAAATGTTTATAAATATAAACTGTTAAAAATTATTTGTTTTAATTTCAATGCTCAATAATATATAAATCTTAAAAAATATCAAATAGTGTATTTTTATTAAAATTTTCAGGTACAAAATTTGTTTAAATTTAGTTTTTATACCATACAATTTTTATATTTTTATTATTTTTTGTTAATTTCTTGTTATATTGTTTATTTGATTGCCTTTTGCTGTGAATTTGTCTATAGCGTAATTTTGCTAATAAAGTTTTGTAATATCTGATTTAACTTTCCTATAAAATTTAATTTAATTCAATTTTTCAGTATGTATGTAAATAATTATTGATACTGATTTACATACAAGTGTACTCAGTTTTGCAACTAATAAAATTCATTTATTAATAAACAAGAGATTTTTATTATAAGATTTTTGAGTTTTTCAAAATTCCCACAATGAAAATTTCTGATTTACATACTGGATAAAACATCTGATTGAAATTAAATAATTATAAAAAATAATGAAACTTGCATTAAAACACTTTGTAGTAACTAAATAACTAACTAATGAAACTTACTTACCTTAAAACACTTTGCAGAGTAACTGGTTGATCAGTTTTTCTTTTCTTTGAAAAGAAAATAATGTGGTCATAGTTACCTTTGTGAAGGGTTTTTCTATAAAACAAATTGGTCTTTGAGTGTGTGTTGTTTTTTTCGATTGCTCTAGCTGTTTCTGTTAAACGTAACAATAAAAGCTGTGATTAACTTGGCGTTTGATTTAATAACCTTTGTGTTGTGTTTACTTCTTAAACTTGACGGGTGTTCTGGAGATTTAGGATACAATCTGGCTAACATCAAATAGACTGATGTGGTAAGGAATTTTGGATTGTTCCGGATAATAGTCGCTGATATTTGGTTCTTCATTCATTCTACAACACTAACGCTCAATTGGTCATAGACTCTAATTCAATGTTGTTTGTGCTACAGCTTGTGGTAACTAGAAAGTTTCGCTATAGGCACCACAGTAGTTCAACGAGCGACTCAGGTGGTCACCCTATAGCCTTTACCATAAGCTGTCTTACTTTTATTATGTGGTTGACTTCTACTAGAATGTTTCGCGGCCAATTATTACAGTAGTTAAGCAACGACTCAGGTAATAATTTGGTCGCCTTAGAAGATAACCTTTTGTTACACTCAAACTGGAAGATCGTATCTTTAAAGAATCACTCTAGGTCAACAAGCAACTGGAGTGAAAATGCTAATCTTCCTTGAATTACTCTAGTTCAACGAGCAACTAGAGTAAAAAATGCAATTCTTCCTTACTATATATTAAAACAAGGTATATTTTAATTGTTTTGTGAAATTGATTCCAAATTTATTACAGATCCCTCAACCAATTAGTACTCATTCAACATTGCTAAGAAGAGCCGTTCAACCTACTGAAGAAATAACCTACTTGTATTAAAGACATACAATTACCTATTAGGTCTGTTGCCGTTCTCGAAAATCTTACTACTTTTCCTACTTTCTTACTGCATTTGAGTATTTTGCTTTCTCGTATGAGAGAAAAAAGGGAGAAGTATAACAGATTTAAATCTCCTTACTGCTTTTTACAACAAAAATTTTGCGTAGTAAAAAGGTGAAAAACTATCAAATGCATGTATCTGACAAATGACATTTGTTAATTTGTTTTTGAATTTGTTTTCATGTAGGTATTTTGTAAATTTTTTCCAAATCATAATTTGACAGTTTTAGTGCAAGTTACTGCAATTTCGTTCCCGCACTTTTTTCCGTTTATCGCTCACACTGTGAGAGTTGCGCTCTTGGAAACAAAATTTGAGAGAATACTGATTTTTACTGCAAAAGTACCGGAGCAGACCTATTGATAAGGCCTACTTCATGGCTTGTCAATACATGCAGAGGGTTTTGGAGACAATCGTTTTGACAAAAACTATAGAAAATCAAATGTTTTTCTTACAATTACTGAGAAAAATAAAAAAATTGGATGTGACGTATCAGGGACCCTAGTTTGCCAATAGCCGTGTTTTTTATTCTGATCCGGATCAAGTTGTGAATAAAAAACGCTACGAGATGATCCAATTTCAAATTATACTTACTTTTTATTTCTTAAATCGAATAAAATTTCCTCGCCATAAATTTCAAACACCAAATGTACTACACGATGACAATCGGGGCAATTCTGTGCGCACTTAACAGATTCTGTTAATTTGACAACCCATGTAATTTGTTGTTGGATTTCGAAAAGTTTAGTTACGGTCGAAATTGGTATTCTGGGTGCCATGAGTTAACAGATTTTTGTTAAAAATCCTTTAACGTAACAGGCCCGAAATTCTTCAACTTAAACGTAAAAGGTTTTTTGTTAAGAAAGTTGAGAGATTTCGGACAAAACCGGTTTCGTAACCGATTTGAGAGTAAATATTGGCCAGAATACCAACTTAAAGAATTCTGTTAGAAACCAAATCTTTTAACTTTCTTAACCGAAATCTATTAACCTAACGAAAGTGGCCAGAATCGCCCGGAATATTAAAGTGTAAAACTTTAAAAGTGGCGACATCTGTCCACGAGAAACGAAACGATTCCCGTTGATCCGCAGAGTTGATCCAACGTTCAGTCTGGATCATGGTTCTTGTTGCAATTGCGTGTTAAGGACTTGATCTGATCTGGACCGAATGTAATGAAAAACACGGCTAATATATCAATGTTTAATGTTGGCGACGGTTGAGGGGTAAGAAATAAATTTATGTCTCGCTCACCTAGAGTAAAGATGTGCGTTTGGGCCATTCCACGATTATTAATTCAATGCCTTACATGTAACCCGAATTTTTGTAAGGTGCCCTATCTTGTTTTCTATAGTCCTAGGTAGCCACCTAGTTGTTTAAGATATGTATGCGTCGGCGAATCAACGAATGTGAAGTATATATAAATTAGTTGAGATTTTTCGTGAATATTTCATCTTATATGCTATGCACGTTAAACACCGACTAATGATCGTATAAAATTAAGACTGTAGAAGCTTATAAACATTGTTATTTTACGGGTTCGGAGAACCGAATAAAAACGCATACATATTGACACTTATCAAACTAAATAAAAGGTCGTGAATTAAAATGTGTGCATTAATGCAATGGTCTTAAAAATTTTGAGAAAACTTGGCTCTCTATTGTTTTGTTTCAGTTGACAACGCCAATGTACGTGCACCGCTAGTATACGTTTTAATATGCAACGTGTTGAACAATTTCCATCAATTGAAACTCAAATGGCGCAAATGTGAATCGACGTATGTTAGGGGTATGTAAATCGGAAAACGAATTAAAAGTTTGAAGTTGTTCTCGCAAATGTTTTGATTTCAATCTTCTATCATAACTATTTGTAACTAAATTCCAGTGAATTAAAAGCGTCAAAAGTCTTGTTGTAAAATGGTTTATAACATATTCATTATCATCACATCAATTCTGTCGTCGGTTTCTTGAGCATTGTCAAAAGTTTCAATCTTCTAGTTACAATGCTCACAAGAGTTTCTTTTATATCAGCCGCGTGTTTCAATGATGCACATATCAACATTAATTTGTCAAATTCTTTTAAGTTGATAAATATTTGGAAGATAAAATTTGTGTTCAATAACCTCAAAATACTACTGGAAGGAATTATCGAGTCATCAGCTGATCGATATGGACAGAATGTAAATCATGTCTTTCTATGTTTGTGTTCGATGAACTAAGAGATGAACGCTAGATTGACCTGTGATACGACGGATCTGGTGTGGCATTGTCGACTTAGCCTTGAGTGCTGGACACTAATAACCCTGTGAAGCTAATGGTAAATTATGTAATTTGTTCTTTTATGAATAGTGAACGTGTCACATGTAATGACAGCATGTTATAGAAATTCTTGTGACTGTTGCAAGAGGTTAAAACTACCGTAATTTGTCTAGTATGAACTCAGTGATTGCTACCTTGATTGATTTTCTAGATTGAGTTTCGTGAATGTAGCAATCAGCTGAGCTAAGTGAGGTGGAAAGTGATTGCGAGCTGAACTTCTTGACAAATGTCACAATCAGCTTTTAGTTACGATAAGAGCACATCAGCGAAGGGTGATGTCTCAAACTTGTCACGCTGTTGCCAAGCATCAACCCAAGAACCACAGAGAACTGTCAGACCTGGCAAGCTGTTACTCATAACATCCACAGATCTCTGTATTGAAAAGATATAAATTTGAGTACCGATTGATTGACTTAGATGTCAACACTAATTTGACTAAGACATCTTAACTGTCCTGCTTTCTTCCTCAGGGTTATGATTGAGCACTAATCACCATTCGATCGAAATACACACAAATGGTATCCTGGATAATTTAATTTTAATCCTTTTAAAGTGAATCACAGAGATGCATATGTACATATATTCACTTGTTCTTGTTGTACTCAATGCAGTTACTAGCCCACAATTATTAATTGGTTGATAATGTTATGTCACAGTTTAATTAGTGGTTAAAACTGACATATTAATTTTGTTCCTAATTATAAAATCAAACACCAAACGCTCGAAGAGAGAAACTACGACTTCTTTTTTAATTTAACGCTACAAGAACTTTCAACTTTCCTTTACACATCAAGGCTTAATTTTCCGCTTCCAAACAGAGAGTGATCCTTTCTTTCGAATGCGATCAAAAAAGGGGAACCGATCAACCCTAGAACAAACGGACCACCCTCGATGGTGTTTATTGCGGAAACCGATAAGACGGTCTCCGTCCTTCAAAAGTATCGCAAACGTTGCGCATTTGAGAAGTGGAACTAATCATGACTCAGACATAGATTACTCATTTTATCCTCGATACTTTGTTTTAAACAGATATGGCTAAATGGCAAACGTTTCAATCGATTGAGATTAAGAAAACGAATTTGTAATAACCTGACATTTAGTTTTTTGGACATTGTTGAATTTCATGTGAATATGATATTCTTTTCAACAGTTTGCTTATTAGGATATTTGCATTTTCGAAGTGGAGAGTGTACGCACAAACTTAGTTCATTACAAAAGACGTGTTATTGTATAATACAATGAAATTCTTTTGCACTGTCTCAAAATCTATCTGAACTTTACTAAATTTTACTACACTAGGATCTGTTACTTACAAGTATTCTCAAGGATCATTATTGAAATGCATTTCACCTTATCGCTTGTGGATGAAATCATAAAGGCTTGGTTTTGAGCAAATCTAAGAAAAAAGGGTACATACCTGTTAACTAACACCACAAACAAGTATTCTGATGTCCTATTGCCATACATCGCGTTGGCACAACATTTTTCTACTAGCGGATAAAACCCCAGGGTTTGTAGTTGTAATACTCGCCATGAACCAGACTTTTTGGCAGTATCATCAACTGTGTGGTAAATTATGGTTACTTTCATTGGACAAGTATCAGCTCGATACATTGAACTGTAATTCTGGTACATTTGTGAGGTTGCCGCGCAACTTAAATATGTTATTTATAAAATAAGATAATTTAAGAAAATATTATATCTATAATAAAATATATACCATGATTTTAGTTAAAGTATTAAAGAATTTTAAAGAATGAAATGTTTTAAATATGGGGCAAACTGTTGCAGGAAACTCGAAAACACATTTTATTCATTATTTTGGCAATTATCCTTATATTTAGTCATGGACGGTTAGTTGTGTAAGTTGATGTAAAATAAAACGAAAATATCATGTAAATGTTTTGATGGTTGTTATATTGTATTGGTTATATTAACTTATTCAAATAAGTTAAACAGGCGTGTTTACGGTATTCTTTTCATAGAAGATATTAAGCAACGTTCATCGTCCATCACTGGAGCAATATACAAAAGGCTAGGAAAACATAAGAAATTAAAATCTGGTAAAAAGGAAAAGAGTCAAAAAGATATTGCGACCGACAAATCCACAGTTGTCAAAGAATTTTTCAAGCACGTCGACTTTACTGTGGTATTGTTCTAGCACGAAGTTGAACGTAATTTTGAGTTTTCACCTTTGACTATGGTAACAAGGGGATTTCAGTCTTCAAACATATAGAACAATTTTCCCAGAGTCTAATGAATGAAGTAGCCACCAGTTTTTGTGGTTTCTTTTACGTATATATTTCTCATTGATATTGTTTGGAAAATTAAGGAATACGAAATATTTTTGTCATGGCTTGAGGAAAATGATAAGTTTGCCAAAAAACGGCACAATTTAATGCAAGCAATTCAAGAGCAAAAATCCAAGAAAAAACAAATGAAAATATAAAGTTTTGCCCAGTGTTGTGGACTTCATTAGTGGGAAAATTGAACATGATAATAATATGAGGAACAGATTCCTTATTATAGATGGAAACAAATTAAAGACTAATTTTATTTTAATTATAACAGGTTTAATTGTGTATAGCCCACTCAAATAACACTTTTATAAAATTTTCATTCTCTTCTGAAATCCGTTTTTATATTCGTCGTTTTAATTAGTCTCTTCAAATCAAGTTTGGATAAATATACTTAATCTAAATTCACTTGAAAAGAGGACTGACTGGGCGAAAGAAATTTATCTGGAATTTTTTGTCTGAAAACCGATCTAGTGAAGCTCTGTAGAAACTTCATATGAGATTGATTGATTTTTTAAGTTATCTGTATTACCGTGCAGCATTTCGTATCATATCGTTCTGTTCTTTAGTCTTATACGAGGGTGGTCCGACAAGTACTTAGCGTACAAAAGAAAAACGAAGATTTTGGAAAAGTGACGATTTATTTTCCAATATAGTTTCCTTTGAGTTCGATACACTTAACCCAGCGATGTTCAAAACGGTCACAGGACTGTATTATGGATAAAATATGGAATATATAATAAAAAATTAACAATTCTTAACTTTAAAACCCGTCAGAATTGCATGCATTCGAGCAAATATTGGTAGGTCGGAACTAGGTGAATTTCGGCGTTTAGCTTATGGTTCTCATTCCGTCCAGCAACTTACGTCGCAATGTACCCTGCCGGTCAAAAGTTTGAGACTATCATAATAAGGTTTTCTGTATCGGTTTTTCACAATCTATGAATTATTGTTGTGTTCTAGGATTGTAAAAAAATAAAAAACAAAGGTATTGAAAGTTTTTTCGTTACATCACTTATATTCTCAGTTTTATTTTGCACAAGTTATAAAGATGGTCTGGAAATTTATGCAGTAGTGTACATAATAGGTTTTTTCAATTAGGTTATATACATTCGAAGAGAACATACATATGACAATATGCAATAATGTAATAAAATTCTAAACATTTTTTGAAACCGCAAATATGTTTATCCGTACAAGTAAAGTGTAGAGAACATAGTTTTTCTAATATCACTTACGTTTCTATAAATAATCATCTTTAACTTTTTCTTCTAAAAATATCCAGGAAAAAATGTAACTAAAAAATAAAAAAACCAAATATCAAAACATTTATACAGTGAAACCTCCAGATAGCGGACACTTTCGGTGCAAGCTATTTTATCCGTTATTAGGAGGTGTCCTTTAAATGGAGGTTTCGAAAAAAGTGAAGCAAATTTTATACATAATCGGCAAATTTTTTAGGAAAAATAATTAAAATTTATTTTATATATTTATTGATACTTTTTATATATTACTGGGTATCTTTCTACAAAATAGCTAAATGTTTCTTATTTATTATAGTTCGAGAATACATAAATGTTAAATTCATTTCGCCTGATTCTCGAAACTAACGCTTTCATTTTCACGTCTCACAGACATATGGTTGGAGCATGTGTTACACAAATTGGGCCTTGCAGTTTAAGGGTTAAAAGTTGTTGAGTGTCAACAGAATGATCCTAGGTAACACTAGTTCTTACTGAGTAACACTGTTGGGTTAGGAAGAGAATTAGGTAACACTAGTTCTCTGTAAGGAAATGAATGAAAGATTAGGCTTGATGGTTAAACGATAATTAACTTTATTTGGCCCATTCCCTGTCTCTTTATACAATTCTAACGGTAAGTTATTTTGTTGAGTAAATTATCCTAAATTTGTGGTTCCCTTGCTTTAGTGCATCATGAGTGAGTACAAGGTTAAACCTCGTGGATGAACTAATTTGTTATCAATTTTGAATTTTATCAAACGCGGTACCGTTTTCTGGTTTTTCATTTTTGGTAAGTAAATCGTATTTGCAGGGACTAAAATTTTTGCAGTCGATGTGATTCGTGACCAGATGTTAATTTTGTATTGTTCCAGTGAATGTTCCAGGCAATGAATTTGATCCACGTCTAATTGTCTTATTTGTGTAGGTTCAATTGATGAGTTTCAGGTTCTGATGACAAATCAGCTCGAATGAATTTTCTGGTAGGTATTTATTACGTTGTATACGTTTTTATCGTTTTGTAGACGCAGGAATTAGTTGCTGCCGCAACATCCTCGCCCCCTTGTACCGACAAGTTCCATATTAAAGATCGACGGATGGCATGTTGACTCTCGGTTGTTTCTAAACTGGCTATTGAAGTCTATCGTGATAAAATTGTCAGCCAAATTTTAATGTAGATGTCTGTCTGGTTCTTAAATGTTGCTAGGATACTATGTTGGTCACTGTGAGCGGCTATTTTTGACGACGGGAGCAGTAACCACTAACTCCGAGACTAGTGCGTCGTCTTTTACTTGGTTGGTCCTCGGGGTCGTCTTGCTGTTTCTTAAACGTGGTCGGTTCATCCTCCAAAGTCAATGTCGTGTGCTCTTCTTCGATTGGAAGAGGGCTCAAATTATGTATGGCCCTTGTAAATGTTCCTGAGGCAGTTCTCACATCGACTACTCGCACCTTGTCGTCCTTTCCTGGATGTAGTTTTACTATCCTGCCGAGTGGCCAGTTCAATGGTGGTAAGTTCGCATTTTTTAAAATGACCATCTCACCGATTTTTACATTACGGCTCTCTTTGGTCGGAGTTAATGCAGTCAAGTAGTTAGGATTGCTTGACATGGGAGTTAGAGGTCGCGAATTTAGAATGGCTTCAATTTCTGCGACGGCAGTTGTAAGCTCTTCGAAGGTGAGCGAGGCAGGTGCTACTGTTTTGTATAAAAGCTTCTTAAACGACTTCACGGCAGCTTCCCAAAGCCCTCCAAAGTGCGGGGATCTAGGTGGACTGAAATGAAATTGAAATCTGTCCTTGGCGCACTCGTTTACTATCTTCTTCTTGTCCTCTTGCTTGTTGAGCATTTCATAAACGTCTGCTAACTTATTTTTGGATCCGACAAAATTAGTCGCATTGTCGCAGTAAATGTCTTTGCATAGTCCTCGTCGAGCAACAAACCTTTTGATAGCGCCTTGGAATGCGTCCGATGTGAGGTTGGATACCACTTCTAAATGCACGGCCCTTGTGGTAAAACAGCAAAATACAGCGACATAAGATTTGTGCGGTTTTTTGCCTCGTAGTCGATAATGCGTCCAGATGGGTCCACAAAAATCAACTCTGGTTTTTGCACATGAGTTGATGCATGAGATGGGGTTTAGCGCGTGCGCAATGGACACAGTTATTGCCCACGGTGCGTATTATAGCCCTTGCTTCGATTATCCAGAATTGCTGGCGAACGATTGCCATTAGGGCTTGAGGGCCTGCATGTAAATGCCGAACGTGAAGGTCATTTAGCAACATCTTGGATACAATGTAACCGCCAGGAGTGGGTGTAGTTGGTGTTTGGCACAATATGAAATAGCTGCTGCTTCCAATCTTCCGCCAACTCTCACCAGGCCACGATCATCAAGAAATGGTGTAAGACTAGCAAGGCGGCTGGAGTTTTTGACAACTCCCCTGGTTTGTAGTTCCTTGATGTCCTCCTGGAATATTTCTGCTTGTATCGATCTCACTATTACCCCAAGTGCCTCGTTGAGCTCCACTACTTGAAGATGTCCCGAATTGACGTCTTTAGACCATCTCTTCCTCATGATATTGATGCTACGCAATACGTATGCCACTATACGTTGTAATTTCCAAAATGAATTTCCATGCCCTATCTTGGTGAGGAAGTCGTCTGGTAGATTACTGTTTGAGCAGGTAAATGTAACTGGTTTTACTTTCTTCAGCTAAATCTCGAGTTGCCGCAAATGCTGGACTGGGCCATTCTGACACTGGTGCCTTTAAAAATGGCGGTCCATAAAACCATAATTCAGATGATGTAAGTTGTTGTGGCGTTGCACCTCTTGATACTATGTCGGCCGGATTCAACGTGGTTTTGATATGTCTCCACTGTAACAGCGGCGAAATTTCCTGGAATTGTTGCACTCGATTCGCATTAAATGTTTTTAATGTAGCTGAATCTCCATGGATCCAGCTCAGTACATTTGTGGAGTCCGACCAGAAGGTTACATTGGCGATCCTCGCTGCTATATTTTTGGTAACTCGCTAGACAAACTGTGTTGCTAGTTTGGCGGCACAGAGTTCTAACCTTGGCACTGTAATTATTTTCCGAGGGGCAACTCTAGATTTGGCGCCTATTAGCTTCACTAGAACATTACCCGTGCTGTCTGTTGAACGCATATAAACATCAGTTCCATAAGCTCTTTCGCTTGCATCAGAAAAGGCATGTAGTTCGATTACTGATGGTGAATCTGGAACAATAATATGCCTTCCGATCTTTACCTCGTTCAGAAATCGTAGATCTGCACGAAAGTCCAACCAGGTTGTTTGTAAGTCTTCTGGTAATTCATCGTCCCAATCGAGGTTTAAACTCCAAAATCGTTGCATGAATATTTTTCCGATGACAATTACAGGATTAAGGCGCGTTTCCAATGCCAGCTTGTAGTGGATTGGATTGGCTTACAGATTCCGCTCGCTTCACTCGCACGCACTCCGCCATATGTGCCTTTCGTGCAATCTGGGCCCAGCGTGGATTGAAAATAGGATCTATTTCTATTTTCACGCTGGAGTGGCAATACGATGTTTTTCGGAACGATTCCAACAGGTGGGCAAGGCGTGATCGTTCGAAATATCCGATGAATTTTTGTGTATTTTTAGTACAATTGTTTAAAAATGGAATAAATTATTCAGTCCTAATATATTGTAATAAATTGAAGGTATGACAATTCAAATATGGTTATTTTACGTGGAAAAATATTTCAATTTTGATAATTTAAAACGATTCAAATCATGCTCGCCAGCTGGATGCGAAAGCAATCCTTTCTGGCATTGGAAACAAGTGCCAGAGTCAGCGTCAACACACTCCACTCCAAGCTAGCATTGGAAACGCACCTTTAACCAGCCCTAATGGATCAAAGAGTTGTGATATATCAGCAAGCACCGTCCGTTTTGCTGTGATCGTTCTCATTGGCCTGTCTATTGAATATTTGAAGCAGTGGCGTAACGGTTCCCAAGCTAAACCTAATGTCCTTATATGCTCATCGTTATGTTTGGTGAAATCTATTTGCAATTCTCTTTCTGTTGGTGCAACTTCTTGTAGGATAGCGGGATGATTAGCGCACCATTTACGCAATTTGAAACCTCCTTTACTCATTAGTATATCTAGCTCTGCCTGAAATTGTCTCAATGGATGATCCTTATGGAAGTAAGGACAAGCTGCTCGCTTTGTCGTGGCTGCATGAGCTGATGCAGATTTCCGGTCTATGGCTGCAATCCTCGGTCCTAATGCTTCCAATGCCTGGAATCGGAGTTCTAGGAAGTCAAGGAAACCTTTTAATGACTGTATTTCCCTTGGTTGACTTAACGACTGCTCATAGGTAGTATGGGTATTTTTATCGAGTTTCTTAACCAGCATGTATAATAATATTGGGTCCCAATGATCATAGATAGTCAGTCCTTGGGTTTCTAACCCCAATATGCATTCTCGAGTAATGTCGTGAAGTTTCTGAATGGATGACGCTGTTTCCACCGATATTACTGGTATGTTGATAAGTCTCTCTAAGAGCGCATTCACCAAGAGCCGCTTGTTAGAGTATCTGTTGACCAGAACTTCCCATGCTGATTGATAGTTTCCATTAGAAACTGGTATATGACGAATGAGTCTCTCCGCTTCACCTTCTAGATTGGCCTTCAAGTAGAACATCTTCTGCACGTTGCTTATTGATCTGTTATGAACCATCTGTGCGGATAGGTCTGAGAACTGCTGCCATTTCAAATAATCTCCATTGAATTTTGGTAATTCAATTTTTGAGAGGCTCATCATTGAGTTATCCTCTGTTCCAACCGTTTCATTAGCCTGACAGCCAGTTTGATTTTGTTTGGCAGCGAGTTTGATAATAACCTCATGATACCTTTCTGGGATGTTGATAAATTCCTCGACATAAAATTCCTCAGTGACATCATCACTGCGTTCCCAAATCTCCTTATTAAGTTCTTCAAGTTCAGACCAATATTGACTAATTGTCTGAGCCTTGAGTTTGTAAAACTGTGTTGATTGTATTCCAGTTACTGTATTTAAATTGTCGATCATCGTTGTCAATATTTTAATCAATCGCTCATGATTTCGTTTTAGTTTTTGAACATCCGATTTGTATTCTTCTTGGGTCTTCGTTGTTGAGGCGGGTTGATCTGTCTTCTTGGATGTGGACTAGCTCTCTTCATGGAGCTTTAGTAAGGCTGTCACGTCTGCGTACATCTCGTTGTAGACTATCCCTATCTTCTTGAAATACGTTGACGTGAAATACTGATGGTGTGTATGTTCCGCGTAATTTTCTAGGATCAACTGGTCCTTTGCTTCGAATTCTCGCCATAGTGTTAACAGACTCGATTGCTTGTCCGTTAAGTATGCCAGCGTTTTCCGTTCAGCAGCATCCGAATAAAAGGAATTTGACACCCTCTCAATTTCCTTCCCGATTTGATACTGTCGTGATGTGAATGCTTCTAACGTCGTCATCCTTCAGTACTGATTTGTGGATTTGATTGAGTTCAACTTGTTCTTAAGCGCGGCTGCTAGTTGTCCGTGTTTATTCTTGTTTCTGCTCCCTTTAGTTAGCTTCGCCAAGTTGGTGTCACTTGATCTTCAGCCAAATTAACCGATGATGTAAATCCTGGCAGCGACTTCGTTTATGATCACACACTGTGATCACATCGGGGTCACCAGAAAATGTTGAGTGTCAACAGAAAGATCCTAGGTAACACTAGTTCTTACTGAGTAACACTGTTGGGTTAGGAAGAGAATTAGGTAACACTAATTCTCTGTAAGGAAATGAATGAAAGATTAGGCTTGATGGTTAAACGATAACTAACTTTATTTGGCCCATTCGCTGTCTCTTTATACAATTCTAACGATAAGTTATTTTGTTACGTAAATTATCCTAAATTTGTGGTTCTCATGCTTTAGTGCATCAGGAGTGAGTACAAGGTTAAAACTCGTGGATGAACTAATTTGTTATCAATTTTGAATTTTATCAAACGCGGTACCGTTTTCTGGTTTTTCATTTTTGGTAAGTAAATCGTATTTGCAGGGACTAAAATTTTTGCAGTCGATGTGATTCGTGACCAGATGTTAATTTTGTATTGTTCCAGTGAATGTTCCAGGCAATGAATTTGATCCACGTCTAATTGTATTATTTGTGTAGGTTCAATTGATGAGTTTCAGGTTCTGATGACAAATCAGCTCGAATGAATTTCCTGGTAGGTATATATTGCGTTGCATACGTTTTTATCGTTTTGTATAAGCAGGAATTGTATAATTTGTATAAGCTGCCGCAACAAGAGTCCTCGATTTTCGTCTGCCGGTTTCTCACCAGGGCTTGAATTTGACTTGCAAGTTTGTATTTCTTTTCAAGTTATTTAATTCTTTTCAATTTCTTTTCTCTGAACGTCTTGAAGGATCCAATGCGACTGACTAACTGCACAACTCTAAATCTATGATATTTCTCCTCTACAATAGTACTCTGAATCCTGGTCAAGGACGTCAACCTAATCAGTTCCATTAATTTCGCATTAGTCCAATATAGTTTTTTTTCATAGTTTGTCTTTGTAATTCCATGACCTTGTTGCATGTTATTCTTCTATACCCAATTCCTCCACTGTCCGTTATATAGAGTAAAGAGTCGAAGCGGTTTAGCAGATTCTCTGGAATTTTATTGTCCGCGTCCGTTATTCGGAGGGTCGGCTAAATAGAGGGTCTAATACAATAAAAATCCCTTGTTAATACCGGTGCAACTGAAACTGTCTAGTTTTGAGAGGTACCCTGTAGTGGTTTATTTCAGGAGTCCATGATAGGAAATCAATGAGTTGTAGCTTAATTGATTTCTAAAAGTCAGCCAAGTATTTACCATTCAAAAACTATTCGCAAAAAATGCTCTGACAGCGTGTAACTCGGTAACCATTGAGATTAACCCCCACCCCCTCCCATACAATGTTTTGCTTGTCTTGGCTCAAGGAATCACCCCCTAAAATATTTGACACCAGTTACAAAACACCCTGTATAGAAATAAGTATTAACATATATTTACATACAGAAAATTTAATGAAAAAATTACGTTATGAGCAAATTAACAAAAAAATCAACCAAATATACGAATTATAAAACAATAAAACGAGGAAGTAACAAAAAATATTAAAAAAAATAAAAATTATAATGAATGTATAAAAATAAAAAAAAAAAATAAACAATGAAAAAAATAAACAAAACAAAATGAAAACTTTAATAAAAAAAACAATTTTTCGTATTTTTCATGTTTTCTTTATTATCACAAATTTAAATTTATACAAATTATTTTTAACAATTTACATTTTTAAACATTGTATATAAATTGTTAATTTCAAAATATAAAAATTATTTCTTATTAGGAATTTACATATTGCTTTGATGTATTTAATTTTAAAACATCACAATAAATTATACTTTAACTATTCATTATTATGTTGTTATGATTATTTTATTACATTTGGTTCGGATCAGATCAAATGCATAACACACAATTGCAACATCAACGATGATCCAGACTGAAAGTTGGAAAAGTATTGAGCTATCGAGTGCAAATGAAAGTTGTTTATTTTGTAACTTCAAATTTGCACTAGATAGCAAGTCCCAAAGGACGCTACTTCTGTGTCATTGCCCAAATGCTAACATAATTTTTTAACAAAAGAAGTTCTTCAAATTTGAAACTTTGACTTACAAGCTCAGTAATGACAGACAAGCGATTCGTAGAGGTAAATTATTACGCTGATAATCTTTATAGCTGTAAAGCGGATTGTCAATAATAGTTTTCTATGTTATCCCATTCAAGAATGGGTTTCACGATTGCAAAAAAGTCGGTGCCTGTCCTTTATTCTAAATTTTACGAATTTCCATATTAATTCGTTCATCAAAATTCGAAATATATCATCATCATTATATTAATACGCTAACATAAATTTTGTTACCTCTTTTACGGGCAAACTACATTTCCGATTTTAACAAAAATTCACAATTTAAAACATTTTTTGTCGAAGATGTGCAGTCAAGTAGTTTACCCGTAATAAAAAAATAAAATCAATCACCCGTAATTTATAAAATTAATTTCAGTGTATTTGTTGTTGCATTGATAAGAGCATGTTTAAAAGAGTGGAAAGAGAAATCGACAATTTCTTTTGCTCATGCTCTTATCCGAGCGTGAGAACTTGTAATGCGTAAGGGTGAGTCATAAGTAGATAAGCTTTCGTGGTGTGAAATTCTTTTCAGTGTGACCAGATTTAGCTTCAACGTTATACTAGACTTTCGGGTCAATTCTGCTCAACTTTTTGATAATAGTTTTGATACTTTCTGATAATAGTTTTCAATTTTAAGAATCATCTCTCTCTGGTGTATCGGTATTTTGATATAGAAATATGTATTGCGTTTTGGGCCATGTTGATCATATATTTTAATCCTGGTATCTTGACATGGAGGATTGCCGAAACGTGCTCATGTTATTCATTTGAGAGAATATCGCTCAGAACCCGTATTGGACATGTGGCTCCGGAAGATTTCAGTGTCCATTGCCGTGCTACCAAAACTTTCTCACGATTCTAGGAGATCGTTCACTGCTCTGTCCAATTTTAACTCCCTGTATTCGGTGTAAATTTTTTGTATGTCAGGCTCATGTACCAAATTGGGAAGTTTCGATGTATTTTGAACAAAAATCAGAATTCTGCGTGAATAACATTTTACTGATGAAGGAATTGCATTTGCTCAAGTATTTTACTAATAGGTTATCGCGATTTTCAAAATAAAATCAAGAAAGTTAGTAAAGATCGAATCCTGCCAATTTTCTGCGGACGTTTGATTTGATCATGCTAATATCTGCCAAATTTTTCTATTCTGTGACATAATCTGCTAAGCTCTAAGTTGGTAGATAAATTCTTCTCAAATCGCAGAATTCTGTTAAATCTGGTTACACTGATTTTTTTGCTCATGCTTTTATCAAAGTGTGAGCAATGCATATGTGTGAGGTTGAGCCATATGTAGATATATATATGGCTATGTGGTGCATAGTTCTTTTGCTCATGCTCTTTTTAGAGCGTGAGCAATGCATATGCCTGAGCATGAGCAAGAGACACTGTCTAGTTGCACTTACTCACCCCAAAGCCGTATCTACACATGGCCCACGTTCCCGCACATGCATTGCTCACGCTGTGATAAGAAAAGAAATTGTGCGTTTACACAGCAGTGCCATATGTAGATATGCCTTTGGGGTGTGTAATTCCTTTGCTCATGTTCTTATCAGAGCGTCAGCAATGCATATGTGCGAGGGTGAGTCATATGTATATATGCCTTTGTGGTGTGTAATTCTTTTCAGTGTGACCAGATTTAAATTCAACTTAATGCTAGATGTTCGGGTAAAATCTGCTAAACTTTTTGATACTTTTTGATAATAGTTTTCAAACTTAGAGGAGAGGGTGGTGATATGGCCCCCCACTTTGTTTTTGAGGCCTCATGAAAAAAATACTGGACTTAAAAATCAAATGAGTACGTTTGAGTATTCCTCAGTCATTCGTCTATATATGCCTTTCTATGGAATACATGAAATGACTACAGAATAACCAGGAAATGATGTCTTATAAAAAGTTGCAAATTTCGTAACTTGAATCGAGTGACGGTTAAATGGCCCCCTGGGGGCCATATTAAATATACTGACTAACAAAACTTAAAGTTAAGTTAAAAAAAGGTTTTTATTTTTTATTCTTTTATTTTTTGAAAGCCTAACGGCAAAAGTCACAAATATAGTTTTCGCCTTCTGGATCTGCGCAGGCTGTATGACCCCATAAATTGCAACTTTGGCACTGGATCAACTCCTCTCCATGTCTGTCGCTCGAATAGTTTGTTCCACAGAATATGCAGGTCGTATCTTTGTCACTCTGGCGTTGATTATATCCACTACTGTTGCCCGCTCCACATTGACTACGTCGATAGCCGCTTCCACGAGCTCGTCCACGTCCACGGCCACGTGTACGAGTCTCAGCCAACCGCAAAGATTCTGCTAATTTAGTCCTATAAGGTGATGATGTGACCACTTCGGCTATTGTAGCTTTTATTCCACGATTGGAAGTCCTTGTCTTGGCTCTAGGGGTAGGTTGAATATCTTCCGGTAAAACCAATCCAGGTGGCAGCATCTGTGCAGCTGAACTCGTTCCTGGGGCACCTTGCTCAGCAACAACACTTGTATGTTGATGAACTGGACTGCAAGGTGTCGGATCACCATTTATTCCGTCCGTTGGAAAATCGGCATCTGTGAAAATGTCTGGATTGTATGGGTATATGCCTGTTGCACGAAAACCATTCACTGCAATTTCTCCCGTGGCGCTTTTTAGATATGCCCGCCCAAAAACTTACGAACCTCCTCACTGTAATAACTCTTTAGGGCGCCCATGGAAGTCTTGTCTAAGGGCTGGAGTTTGTGCGTCGTATGGGGTGGGAGACTGATCATAGTGACATGATTTTCGCGGGCTAGCTCTATTACTTCCAAATTACGGGTGTAAGTATAATGTCCGTCAAAGATAAGCAGCACCGGAGAGGTCCCAGTTGGGTTCGTTTTTTCAATAAAATGCTGGAACCATTCAGTAAACAAATTTGACTGAATCCAACATGATGGATGAACTTTACCTATTGATCCAGGTGGCGCACCTTTCATCAAAATATCTGTAAAATTTTTTCTCGGGAAAATCATCATTGGCGGTACAAAGATACCAGATGCACTCATACAACAAACCAGAGTACATAATGAACCCCGTTCTGCAGCAGTTAAAGCTCCTATCTGCTTCTTCCCTTTTTTCCCTACAATCTGTGGTACTTTTGATTGCACGATTGTCAGCCCAGTTTCATCAACATTGAAAATCCTGCATGGAGGATAGTTCTTTTTCTTCATTTCGACTTCCAAAATGTCAAAAAATTCCTTGCCTGCATCACGGTTAAAGCCTTGACTGCGAGCATACGAAGTCCCGAGTGGTCTGCGCAAGGATAAAGTCTGCTTATGTCGATTCAGAAAGTGATCCAACCAGGCACGACCTGCTACTTCTTTTCTAAAATCATTTCGAATATTGTTTTTTACAGCCAACTGATAAGCCATTCTTCTAATATCCATCCTAGTGAGTCCGTAGTATCTAGATTCCATAAGCAAAATGTGCTGCGCTAACTTTTTCTCCATGTCATATGAAAGTATAGGTTTTCTACCAAGAGGCTTATTCACAAGTAACGCTAAAGATACTTTAGAATCTTTGACTAATCGTTTAAGCGTGGATCTTGGCACAGAAAACATTTTTACTGCCTTTTTATAACCCGTAACCTTGGTTCGTACAGCTTCAATTGCCTTTTTCATTTGATCAGGATCCCATTTTTACCCGACTGCGCGAAGCAAAAGAGGGTTATGTGTTTATCAGCCTATGTATGTGAGTTTGTTCCTTTCTGGCTCTCTAGAGACCAAACGCGTGGACCGATTTCGATGGTTTTTACGTCTATTGATTTGTCTTCATCTTGCGAGTGTCACTGAAGATATTATATCGATCAAAATTCAATATGGCGACTACTAGTCAGCCTATGTATGTGAGTTTGTTCCTTTGTGGCGCTCTAGAGACCAAACGCGTGGGCCGATTTCGATGGTTTTTACGTCTATTGATTTGTTCGAATAATGAATAATCATTTTGAAACTAAAAAGGAAAAAAATAAAAAATCCGACTACGCAAAAAATGTATTTTAAATATAAACTAAAAAGAAAATTACGTCTAATCGTTCAACTAAAAAGTGTAAAATAAAAAAATTAATTTAAAAAATTAAAAAACCCGACTACGCAAAAAATGTATTTTAAATATAATCTAAAAAGAAAAAAACAAGTCCATTAATCTAGAATTCTATTAAGAAATATTAAAAAATTAAAAACAGTCGGAACCATTATTGTTTTAGCTAGTCTCTAGATGTTTAATAGGTCCCAACTGTTTAAGTCGCTAACTTCTGCATTAGAAATTATTATTTGTTTTATGTATATATTCACCATGAAATTATTTAAATGGTGTAATTTTTTAATATTTCTTAATAGAATTCTAGATTAATGGACTTGTTTTTTTCTTTTTAGATTATATTTAAAATACATTTTTTGCGTAGTCGGGTTTTTTAATTTTTTAAATTAATTTTTTTATTTTCTTTGCTGCGAAGGTTCAGGTAATAGATTTTGACGAGGCATCTGAAAACGAAATTTAAAAAAAATATATCGGTCATACTAATAATATGGCCCCGGGACCATAATACGAACATAGTGAGGGGGCCAAATTACAAACTCTGAAGACTTTACGAAAAAGCCCTAATACAGATATTCATCAAATGTTTTTTTTATAATTACCTTCAAAATCCAGTAGAAGAACCTTTGGCAAATACAATGTTCAAATGACTAAGGATAAAACTTTTTTTTTTTTAGAAAAAATTAATAATTACAAGAGTGGTTAAAAATGTTTGTTTGTTGCGACTTTTGAATAGATCAAATGACGAAGGAACGTAACGCCTTCTGACGAAGATGCAGTTACTAATTGGGCAATGATCACATATGCTATGCGTTCCATACAAAACTTACTAGATCATGTTTTCTTAAATAGTAAATATCAAAGGGGGCCAATATACCTGCAGGGGCCATATTAGCACCTTTTCCCTCTAATTCTTAATTGAACTCGAGTGAACTTTCTTTGTATTCTTGTTTTCTTAGAATGGCAAAAAATAACTGCAGTCGTAATCACCAGATTCATAGCATTACCTTCTTTTGGTGAACTTCTGGTTTTGATATTGATTGGGCAGGTTCATCACACTTGCTCCATGACCTTTTCCTCTCAGCATTGTTGAATACAATCCATTTTTCATCACCCGTTACTAACGCTTTAAAAACGGATCATTTTTTCTCTTTTCAAGAGAAAGTCTGAGATGTCAACGCGTTTAGCAAGATGAATTTCTTTGAGTTCATAGGGAACCCAGACATCGAGCATGCTCACGTTTTGGATATTTTTTAATTCTCTGCTTTCTCCTGTGTCGTTGAATGGCGGTTAAAGTCGAAAAATGCCTTTATTTTGCCCTGGTCAATTTCGATTGGCCTTCCTGAAAGTGGTGCATCTCTAACGTCAAAATTTCCAGAACGAAACTTTTAAAACCAGTTTTGATACTGGCGTGATTTCAAAGCATCCTCACCATATCCGCTACATATCTCTTTGTGTGCTTGCACAGCATTCTTCCTCTTTTGGAAGTAAAAAAGCAAAAATTACGGTAATGTTAACTTTGATCCTCCATTTTTAAATGGACGCCAAATAAAGTAGTATAAACACACTTACGAAATTTTTTATACTTAAGCAAGTCTCAAATGTCAACTGACAAGTTTCATAAGCATTTTGATGTTTCGAATGAAGTTAGACATGTCTGTATTTGAAGACATGTGTATCCATCTAGTGCAAAAACACGCAATTACTTTTTGGCCAGCCCAATACCTTGAAAAATTCACTAGTTAAACATAAAAAGAAACCTGTTTTTTTACTTGAGAAGGCGTTGAAAGTTTACCTTATAGCGCATGTACATTAGAAAAAAAGTCAACAACGTCCTCAGGTCGAGTGAAGATATCTTGCAATCAAGTTTTTCTTTTGTAAATAAAGATTTGTAAAATCAATTTATAATTTTTATTTCAAGATAAATAATCTCCCCATTTTGCGTAGCGCTTGCAAAGCACCGTTCAATTCGGTTTGAGAGTTTCTTTTGCAAATTTGGTGCAAGTTAATGCACCGTTTATTCGTTTTTTGTTTTCTATTTTTTAATGAAAGCACGTATGTTTGTTTGATCTAGACCGGGCCTAAATGTTCCGTTTTTGCCAGAATCATTCCGATGCTAAAAATGAAATTACTCAATGATATACAAAGCGTATGATTCGGTTAAAGAGAAAGAAAACATAAGCCAAAAACAATTACACTAATCATTTGATATCATTTTATTAATGTGATGCCTGCAGCTGCTTTTCAGAAACCAATTTTGGAATGTTTGGATTAAATTTCGTCACGTTGATCCTCAGTACAGAATGCAGATGATCGTCTGTAAGTCTAGAGCGAGATGTAGATTTTCCTCTCTTTAAAACTGAAAATGTTTGTTCACATACGTAAGTACTCGCACAAGTTGTTATCATTCTCTGTCCATGTTTTCGCAAATTTAGAAATGTTTCTGGTGATAGCTCCGCGTAAAGGTCTGGCAACGCTGTTTCTCGAAATAGATCATGCAACGAAGTCTGACATTGTATCTCAATCAGATCCAGCTGTAAGTCACTTGGCGCTGTGGAAACGTCAACTGAAAACGGATTTTCAAACAAACGAATGTAATCCTTCATGCGGTGGAAATATGCAAACTTTAAAATTTTCACTCAACAGCGTGAGAAGTTGAACCATTTTTTCTTTTGGAAAAGGAACTCTAATTTGTAAACGACGCAGTGCAGTGCATGCTGGAAAGTGTACCAACTGTTCTATTTCAATTTGTTGTATGAACAGTTTCAATTTAGTTTGAAATGCAGTTATGTCTGCATACACATGACAGATAAGCTTGTTTTTACCTTGCAGCTTGAGATTAAACTCATTTACATTCGCCATTAAATCGCACTAGATTGCTAAATCCCACAACCATGAGGGATCGCTAAGTTCGGGAAGCTGTTTTCCTTTTTTAGTCATGAAAATATCAATCTCGTGCCTCAAGTCAAAAAAGCGTTTTAATACTTTGCCTCGGCTCAGCCAGCGGACATCACTATGATAAACAACGTCACCGTGTTCAGATTCTTTTTCGCTGAGGAATTTTTTGAAAGTCCTGTGGTTCAGTGCATGCGATCTTATGAAGTTTACGGATTTAACAACAATCTTCATAACATGTTCCAAGTTAAACTGCTTCCCACAAATAATCTGCTGGTGAATTATGCAGTGGAGAACCATTTGATTCTATTACTTTTTGGCGTATTCTGGCTACCAAACCATTGTGCCGTCCAACCATACATGGTGCACCATCCGTAGTCACTACGGTCAACAAACTCCAATCCATACCAAGCTCTTCAATAACTTCCAACGCTTTTTTGAACAAGTCTTCGCCGGTAGTTGTTCCATTCATGCTTTTCATCGCCGCCAATTCTTCAGTGTTTAGTTTCGTAATGTCGTTTAATATTGTGTTCCATAAACACAGAAACAGTCTCCTTACAAATAAGGCACAAAGACTACTGCTCTTTTTGTACAAAAAAGCGCAAATTCGTCCACTTGTATTGAAAATTGCAGCACTCAGAATGTACCTTACGTTTCTTAATAATAGGTCTTGACATTTTCCAGGGCTACTATCGCACGAATTTGGAATCAGAGTGCCTGTTCACGGTTCAAGAGATCGAAAGCAACTAACTTAAAAGATTCACTTAAAAGAGATCGAAGCAACTAACTTATGGACTTCATCGACTCATTTCGTTCCTTATCAATTGTTGCCTGTCTGGGCATGATAACGTTATTGGTCTAGTTCGCAACATTGTTTTTCTTTGTTGAGTGAAATTGATTTTCAGGAACGCGGCTGTCCGGTATAAATGAGCGGGCCGCATGAGGCACCTTCGCGGGCCGTAGGTTGGGCACCACTGATCTGGACAAATCTCAGATTTTTACTGACACCAAACCAAATATTCTCTACTTATACAAACTTAATTATTATGATCTTAGAGTTAATGATCTAAAATTTAGATTTTCCCATGAGACTCCTAATTGGTTGCACAGAGTTTCATTAGAATATGTGCAATCAATTCTTTACACGGCCTTATAAGAGTTCAACGTCTGGAAGCAAGGTAAGTGCACTTTACCACACAGACAAATAAGCAGATTTCTCGTGTTCATGCACCGAGTTGGGACACATTTCTGAAAGCTCTTTTCAGAAGCTTTGCCTTCTCGTTGTTGGATTTTGAAGTACTCAAGAGCATTGTCTACAATCTGGAAAGAGTTCGTGACAGCTTTTCAATCCACATGTATGACGACCTGACCCTTTCTGTAGTAAAAACCGATTTTTAGTCCATTTCATTAATACAATACAGGTTTCTTCCCCACTTCATAGATCAAATTATCCTATGAAATGAACTCAAAGAATTTATTTGCAATAAGCAGCGCATGCTATATGCATTTTACATATAACATCCATCGAATTTTTGAATGCATGGATCAAGAAAATTTTCGATCCCGAATTCAGTTTTCGTCTGAAATATCGATTTTTAAAATTTACAGTTTACCGTATAAAAACCTAACGTTTGTATGGAAAGACCCTTAAAAACACACGATGGATAAAAGTCGTATATGAAGAACAGTTGGAAAATCAAAAAATATTGTAGGGAGTGCATATATTTAAACCCGCTAGAGTGCTTCGTTTATCCGCATGAGGTAAAAACCACTGGAATTCAAATTTTTCTACAAATTTCAACATTTTCAACAAGTGTGTATATACACATACACGGTGTTTTCCATGTGGTGTAAAATATTATATTTTAAGGGGTGATTCCTTGATGCAAGCCAAGCAGAAAATTGTATGGGTGGGGGGTGGCGGGTGTAACTCTCAATAGTTACTGAGCTACATGCCATCAAAGATTTTGTTTTCATTTGGTTACCCTACAGTGGTTTTTGTCGTTTATTTCCGGATTGCGTCGAAGGAAATCAACAAATTGTAGCTTCCAAAAAAGAATCCAATAATTTTATTTTATTATGTTTTTCAGTCCAAGGATGTAAGTATATTTTTCAGAAAATATGCAATCGGCTTGTACATTTTCGCAAAAGAACAGAAAGTATACAAGAAATTGTTAAACGTCCGTTTGTTCGTCACTGGCATTGGTATTTGGGTGTTTTAGTGTGGCCCTTTGTTTTGTTTACGCTTAGGGCATTAGAAAGTTGTTTCATTACTTTCGCATTTCCACAAAAGAAAGGGAAATGTGAGAGCAATTACACACCCTTTTTTTATTTGTCTAGTGTTTTCTAGAATTTTATGATATTTGGGAATTTATAGTCACCGAAAATTTGTTGCACACTTGCATCACAAATGTGGAATCAAAGAAAGGACCACACAGGGCTAAAAAAGTTGATTTGGTCAAGAAATTAATTAGTATTCAGTCAAACGCGAAGCAACTCAGTCCGTTTTTAGGGTTTATTGTAAAATTGGTTCACTGGTAATGTTTAAAAGATTTTTTTACCATATTTTTCATGTTTTCCTTTCTTTTTTACGATGTGAGACAGTACAAAAATTTTTTAACTGATCAGATTTAGTATCTTGTGAATGAATAAATTACAAATTTATTTATTTGTTTAATTTTTGAGAATCCGCTACGAAGCACAGCACAAAGAGGAGAGAACGATTTTCAATTAAACCTATCGTTTCTATTCACTTACTTTGACAAATAACATTGCCTTACTCCGCAAACGAATATTTTCCACAAAAATTACCATACTTTGCACAAAAATAACGAATCACTCCGAATATGTATCCGCATCCATATTCGTTATTCGGCAATCGAAGATTTTCCATAGTAGGTTCTATATAAAAATAATCGAGTCGAGTTCATAAATAATCGAAAATCAAGTCTGGGCAACTAGGCTGGCAAAATCGCCAGCAACTCGAAAATTTCGTCAGTATACGAGATTGTTCAACCACACGTCAACAATCGGTGTGACCCCACCGAGAGAGCATGAGTTGCGCCCGCATTCGTTTGTTTCTCATCTAAGCAAACGTATGCGTGTGTCACACACGCTCCCTTTGTAGGTTATCACCTTATGACCGTTGGTTGCACAATCTCGTGTACATTAATTTTCGTGTTGCTGGTGATTCTGCCAGCCTGGTTGCTTATATTCGATTTGGAAATTAATATTTAGTTTGTTCAATTAATTATATGTACGAGATATTCCTTCTTTTTTCATCGAGATTCAAATCACAAGGGTGCTAAGGAAGTTTTCACTTCAAAAAACGTGAATGGTGAATAATTCTGATGAATATTAAGGAAGTAATGGGAATAAAGACCATGAAAACACTTCCAACGAAATTGAATTGATCTTACGCTTTTTTTACTAAATGAGTATATAATAACTTTTAGGAATGCACGTTCCATAATTTCATTTAGCGACAGCAGCAGCAATTTTCATAGTGTATTTGAGAAATATTATGAAATACAACATTGTTTAACAATATAGTACGTGAACAGATATATGAATTGTCCAATAACTCAATTTGACCATCGAAAGCGAGCGGAAATACCCTAAAACCAGAAAGATAATTACTTCTAGTAATTATTCTGTAGCCTAAATCAGGGCGGAAACACCGGTGATTTGACGTGCCGCGGGGTGAAGCTACCACAAAAACCCTGCAGACGCGTGTAGGGGTAAGATCGCCGAGTGCGCCGACCCGAAAGGGCAGATTGTCATTGTCAGATTGGCGCTTGGACAATTTTCTGTTCTTTATTTAAAGGTAGATCGAGTTACTATGTATATTTGAATTACGAATAATATGGCTACCTTTGTTTGCCTATACTCAGATTTCACCGTCGTCGTTCCCGGACAGATATTTGAAATACTGAGTTAATATTTTATGTCCCAATTGGATGGTCAAGTAATTCTGACCCAATATAATATTAATTATAATTGCACTTGTTTAGTTATCACAAAATTATATGGGGACGAGTACATAGATAATATTCCTGATTTATGTAAAACCATGTAATTGTGTGTTGCGTTGCGTTATAAATACTAAAATTCCACAAAATCTAGTTTCGCATTTGTCAATTCACACGAAGCTCGAGATAATGGAGGTGATCCAGCTGTCCAGTACGTGAACAGATATATGAATTGTCCAATAACTCAATTTGGCCATCGAAAGCGAGCGGAAATACCCTAAAACCAGAAAGATAATTACTTCTAGTAATTATTCTGTAGGCTAAATCAGGGCGGAAACACCGGTGATTTGACGTGCCGCGGGGTTAAGCTACCACAAAAACCCTGCAGACGCGTGTAGGGGTAAGATCGCCGAGTGCGCCGACCCGAAAGGGCAGATTGTCATTGTCAGATTGGCGCTTGGACAATTTTCTGTTCTTTATTTAAAGGTAGATCGAGTTACTATGTATATTTGAATTACGAATAATATGGCTACCTTTGTTTGCCTATACTCAGATTTCACCGTCGTCGTTCCCGGACAGATATTTGAAATACTGAGTTAATATTTTATGTCCCAATTGGATGGTCAAGCAATTCTGACCCAATATAATATTAATTATAATTGCACTTGTTTAGTTATCACAAAATTATATGGGCACGAGTACATAGATAAAATTCCTGATTTATGTAAAACCATGTAATTGTATGTTGCGTTGCGTAATAAATACTAAAATTCCACAAAATCTAGTTTCGCATTTGTCAATTCACACGAAGCTCGAGATAATGGAGGTGATCCAGCTCTATAAATAACCAAACAAATCAAAGAGGATGATTTTGAACAAAATGTTTACACGAGTTTATTAGATCGCTGTATAATCATTGCCCTTCGTAAAATGAATTTTAACTCAATTCCATACCGGCATGCTGCGGAACCCTGAGCTTACGCTTTTTTAAGATTCTGTACACAAGGGGTGACAACAGAACTCTTCGTGCGCGGGTCCGACTCGCACTTGGCCTCATATTATTAAAGGTTAATCTCTGTGCCGTGTTGTCAAGTTAGTAATTTGAAATGTTAAATGTTATCAATTTGTCGACTTATGTCTTATAAATGTTGTATTATATACATACATGTATGATACTGTTAAATAGAATAAAATCACCGATTACCGAACTCGTTGACATCTCCAGCCAGAATGCCTCGGCCCCATACAATCTCTTCCATTTCCGAAAAAATTAAACAAGAGATTTTAAGTGAACTTGCCAATGAAACGAATACAGATCCAAATAAAACAATGTATGAAGATGATGAATTTGAAAGTTTGAAAAGAGAATTAGTATTATTGAGGCAGCTAAATAATGAGCTAATGGATAAATGGATAAAAATATAATATTAAAAGAAATTATTGCTAAAGAAAAAAAGAATTTTCGAAAGCCTAATAAGACTTTTGCAGAAGCTGTCAAATTTCCTAAAGCAAAACCTGAAAAAGTTAAAAAAAGTTAAAAGCAAAATATTGAAGGAAAGAGTGATTTGCGTGAGTTAATATTGTGTAGAAAATAAATCCTTTAAGACTAAACATATGCACATAACTAAAAAAAAGATGAATTAATTTTACATTGTCTTAATGAAGAAAGTGCTATTAATGCTGCGAAAATTTTACAAAATAAATTAGCCAATAAGTTGAGAAAGAAAAATGATTAAAATCAAAAAGAAGAACACATACGCACATACGTATCCGCAGGTTATACGTTCTTGGCTCTCCGCGGATACGAGGGATAATAGGAAACTCCTCGATTTTGAGCGAAAAACAACTTAAACTGTAAAGTTTATATATTTACATTTTTCCGTTAAGAAGTACAATATTAATCAAACAAGAGAATGGATGGCATAGAAAAATATAAAAAACCTAAAATTACATGAATCATGAAAAATACAATAAAGAACATAAAATTACGTGAACCATGAAATTAATATGTGATGTTGTATGATTAATATGATGATGAAGGTTGGAGCACCTGACTATCGGCAGAACTCCTTTTCTGTTCACTCCGGAAATACATCGTTATTGGAGATTGCTTCTTTGCCTCTTTGATTCGTTGAAGCACTGTTGGAGAGGTTCGACAGCTTGTGTTATGAAACGGGTCACTTTAAAACTTCTTTCCATTACTGGATCGTACTGTAAAATTTTTTCTTTTAAATTCTGAACAATATTAAAAACTTCTCCAAATCCCTCCAGTGTCCAGTTAGATATTTCGTCTTCTTCTCCCTCGTCCATCTCTTCTGTTGAAGATGCAAAAAGCTCTCCTGTCCATGACTTGACTCTCTGGCTCTGCCTGAGTGGACTCAAGGAGCATTCCGAAGATGTGACGTGTATATGTCGCCTTCACGGCTCGAATGATACCTTGCTCAAGCGGTTGTGATAGTTCGGTCGTATTTGGAGGCAAAAAAACTATCCTTACGTTTTCATTTTCATTCCTTCAAAGAGGCATAATGCTTTCTGTCGTAAAATATTGCGACTCATAGGCATCTTCTTTCTAGTCATGTCCTCTATCCAAAAACTAAGCGCTTTTTCAACTTTCGTTACAACTGTGTCTCGCACTGTTGCCACATGTTTCGAGGTATGAGGTGTTACAGTGAACGAAGAACGAATTTTAGCACTATTTTTAGGGATTTCCCTGATGGGAGATTCATTTTTACCATACGAACGTCCAACCTCGGCAAAAGGTTTGTTCTTTCTTTCAATCAAATCCAAAATTTTTACTTTTTCTTCGATGGTAAGTACTATACAGCGTCTTTTATTTGAAGAAGGATCACTTGTGCCTCGCTTTGAGGTCATTTTGGATGAAAATATTTCAGAACTTATATAACTGACTATCGAACCACTATAACTCTTTGGGATTAGATGGTAGACTGACGAATTTTTTGCATTGTGGATGTTTAGAAACCATTAAATCCAGGCTCTTATCAATTAGAATTTTGAGTGTCGCCAGACGGCCATACGGTCTAACGGAATCCTTTCGTTACTTTTCATCCGATTGCGTCACATTTTTCTAGCGATAAGTAATAGGCTTCTTTTAAATGGAAACAGCGCAATTCGCTGCAGTTATTTTGTTGTCAAAACAAAGAATATGAAAGAATTGAACAACAATTTCGGCAAAGACAAACCGCGGATACGGAATCCGTGGATATGGCGGGCTTACTGTTGTTGAAATTGAAAAAAATGCAAATTTTGATAACGACATGGTAGAATTAGATATAATTGCTAAATGAGAGAAATTTGAACAATTTTAATTATTAATGCCAAGTATACACATTAAGGTGGAGCGTAAAATTTTTTTTTCGAATTTCGGAATTCAACCCTTGCCAGAAGTTGTCGTTTCTCATATGATTTTAAACTAATTTATTAAATTGCTAGAATTATTTATGGAAATACTGCTCCAAGCCCTTTGAAATTTAGAAAAATAGACATTTTTAGGCAATGTTTGGATGTCCGCTGTAGGTTAAAAAAAAATAGCTAATGTATTTTAGAATCATATTTATGAACATAGAGTTACAGAATTACAACATTATTATGCCCATTTAACTATCTCTATTCAACAGAGAAAAATAGTAACAAATTAAAAATCACTGAATTTTGAAATCTTTTTTAGTTTCAGAAGCCGGCGTTATTTTACGTGATTGAAGACGTGTTCTTATGAATCCATCTCTCCTTACCGGGCCACATACTGCAGCAGAGGCTTCTGTCACTATTTTTACGCATCTTTCCGTAGCTTAGGTGTGACAAGAAAACTTTTTCAAAAGTGGTTTTATAAAATCATCCATTTTTTCAGGATTCTCAATACACTCCAGAATGATGCTCGTACTTATGTTTTTGAGCACTGGAGGCTCAGTGACTGACTCATCTTGCCAGATGACAAAGTCAATATAGTCCTCAACCTGAATGTTTAACTTAGGGACTTTGAACTGCCTAACGCCTCCAAGAATTGAATCTCGCAACTTCAAGATTTTTCTCAGTGCCAAGATGCTTATATGCTTTCTTCCGTCAGCCAACATAGCTATTAAAATGTTCTCTGTGTGGCCAAAGAAACCAATTTCTTTGAATGACTGAATCGACGACCTTTTTGAGGAGTGTGGGGAGGTATCTCGAAAGAACAATAGTTTTACATAAATGTATCGCACCATAATCGCACGTAGGTTTTGTTTTGATAGAAAATCACATGGGAGCGTAAACTTTCAAAATGAATGTTATCAAGTGTACCAAGTTTTCTGTAGGCGACGTTGTCGAGACATACAATCTGAGTAGTCGATTTGCCATAGTAAGCCATCTGGAATGAACGATTTTGCCGGGATTCTTTTTGGATAAACTTTGACTGCAGTGACCTGAATCAAAAGCATTACAAATCTCAAGGAGGTACAATTGAACCGTGCTTAATTCCGTAGTGCTCGAAATATCTGTTAAAGTGCAGCTGATTGATTCATAGGCTACTAATTGCCGTAACTCGCAGTCTTTTAATTCTTTATCTATTGGTCCTATGAAGCTTGGGGGTCCAGTAGTAGGACCGTCTAGCATCTCAAACAAATGACGCATCGTAAGCTCATTCGCGTGTAATTGGCATATGAACCACTGTAACGGTCTTTTCAGACTTTGTTCAATGCATCGGATGAGTCCTTCTTTTGCTCCTGTATTGACCGCTGTACCGTCACAACCAATTGCGACCATGTTGTCACAATCTGCGCTCTTCTCGCATAGAAAATCCATTATTTTCTTACTCACGACTCTTGCTCGTCCTGATGATACTGCAATGTGTCGGTTCGGTTCCTTGACCAAACTGATGTGCTCCTCCACTATTATTTTTCTCCTAGCTGAATCTATCATGGTCAAAGTTTTGTCTTTACGCCTATCAAAGTATAAACCAAGCAAACTGTTTTGGAAAATTACAGGTTCATTTATTAAAGTATGACGCTGCAAGTCACGGGCTCGTCTGATTTTACTCCGATCGACGATGTTAGTCGGATTTTCTTTGGTTATGAAGCTCACGTCTTGAAATGCCGCCGATACTATGGCTGCTGCAGCTCTATCTGAGACACCGTATCTGTTCACCGTGCGACCAACAGTAGAGAACGATATTTATTACGTTTATGGGTGGCTTCAAACTGTCACAATGCAGGTTTCGAAGGAAACTTATCTTCATTTTGCTCGTCACTTGACTCGATGGAAAAGGAAGAGACGTCAGGCAAAATTATTCTTTGTTAAATATTAATATCAGACGACGAACCCGGCTTATTCGGGCAATACGTTGGCCCAACTTCATGCGGTCGCTTTCTCAATTGCCTTTTAGCGTTTTGAGCAAGTTTTTAAATCAATTTTTCCAATAAACATTTTACGCTCTGCACGTTAGTCAATTAAAAATATTCTGTCTTAAATAGATACTTTCGATTCCTTGGGACATCTACAAAAACTAAAGTTTTCACATTTATATGCAGCGATGTCAAATAAAAATTGTGCTTCATCTTTAAATGACTTTATCCGCCTTCGATATGACTCAATGTTTTGTCTGGACTTGCAAGGTTTGAGTAAAATCCGGTATTTATCATGATAGGCCTTAACCATTTTTATTACTGAGTGAAGTTCAATAGTGGGAATTGATGATGTTTGCCACACCAACAACAATTTCTCAGGCAGCTCCTTGCAAGTGTCAGTAGCGAGATTACGATACCTCGACTCAGCCAAATATAGCATAGTATAATGTCTTCATATGTAGGTAAAACATTCGATTGTAAATCACGCCCATGAAATATATGGCACTGTCAATCACTACGAAGAGTAGACAGCGACATTTTCAATTAACTCACTCGTAATAGGTCTGTTCGCGTACGTGCTCGGAACATATTGCAATATATTGCAATATGTTTCAATCTCGAGATTGGCGTTCGCGTACTTTCTCAAGCTGAAGTTTTGAGAGAGTTTCGCGTGACGTCATGGAGGGGAAACGAGCTCGAGCTTGAATAATGTTACTAGACAAATTTGGTCGAGTAAAGTCGAGGTGTTTGAAAAATTCATTGACAGATGTCAAAAATGTCAGATTTCCAAGTAAACATGCTTGATGTTACTCGAAAGCGTTTTCTTACTTTTCGAGTAACAGAGCGAAATCGTTCAAACCTCTCATTTTTCCTCGAGTAAAGTCTAGTAAAGTCTAGTGAAATTCAAAAGTACGCGAACAGACCTAATTACTCGGAAAAGTCGTAAAACAAAAGCGCAACCGTTTCCGTGCAACGGTTGGCGCGCACTAATTTTGTGTTCATTCGCAAGAAGTTAGCGGGTCGCGGGGTTGGGGGGGTGTTGGAGTTTAGTGATGTGCTTTGTTACAATATTGACAGAACGACGAATCATTTAACTTTCTGCAAGTTAAATAATTTATTTTAGTTTGTTGAAACATAATATAATTATGAAAAGCACGGTAGAAAAAAATTAGCTGTTTTATAAATAACTAATATATCACGTGACTTGGGGCAGTATTTTTAAAAGTCCATATTAAAATATATTTTGGTTTTGGAACATCTAAGCATAGACACAACTTTTGGTGATAGTCCCATAACAATCAAAAGTCTTTAATTTATTTTTATATATTGACGCTCCACCCTAATACACATGTATACCAATAACGAGGGTCGTCAAAGTGCTATAGCTGAAGTGTCTTCTGAAATGAATAAAAATATCAAAAAAAATGGTGCCAGAATTTCGGATATCAAAGTTCTAAAGTTTATGATGTTATTAATGTTAGGCCACGTTTCAATTGTGGCAGATTTGGACATAATGGTGTTAAATGTAATAATGATTCTGTGTGTCTAAAATGTGCTGGAAAGCATAAGACAAGAGAGTGCAATAATAATGTGAATCAATGTGCAAAATTTCATATATCATAATAAGCATTTTAACACCAACTATAATGTAGCACATGCAGCAACAGACAGTTCCACGTATCATTTTCTCAAAAACAAAATAAAGAAATATATAGAATCAATTGATTACCCTGTGATGCCAAGTTTACCCAGATACATCGCTAAGGTAGATAACTTTCAACCGTTAATAGCAAGAAGTGTCGCACATGACTTAAATATATCAGAATATTCAAGAAATGAATTTAATACATCAGTAAATTACAATGTTTCTATTTTTACTACAACGTCACACTCTTGAGCACGACAAATTTGCTTTGAAATATAATAGAAGGTATTTGTAATCATAAAAAATATTTTGTTATAAGAATGCATGTCCTCAATTGGGGACACCGGTCGTTAATATAAACATTATATGTAAATAATATTAAATAATGTAAACATTATATGTAAACATTAGAAGGTGAAATTCAAATTTTGATAATCTGTAATTTTTATTGAAAGATTTAAAAATAAGCCAATAATTATAGTATGTTCTGACACTTGGAATTTAGAGTGTTATCAATACTATCAATCACCTGGTTATCAATTTTTCTACAATAATAGCCGAATAGATCAAGCTGATTGAGTTGTTTTATGTATCAAAGAAAAGTTAAATGAAACTAAAAAAACCAGTGAATTTGGCAGGTTAAACATTTTTCATTCCAAAATTAAATTTTGCAATAACATTAATGTTGAAATTTCTGCTTTGTATAGATCACATGATCTACCCAAGACTTAAAAGCATATATGTTTGATTGTCTAAACGGTAAAAATCATTTCATTATTGGAGATTTCAATATTGATTTATTAGAATTGAACCTGATAAGCCAAGAACATCTAAGTAATCTTTTAAAAAGAGAGAACACTCCCTGTTTTCAGGATACAACAAGACCTTTCCATAATGAAAGAGGAGGATCTTGCATTGACAATATTTTTATTACAACTGATTTCCTTGTCTTTGAACCTATTAGGATAAGTACTGTTTTAATAAGTTAGGATCAGTTCCTGTACATTATCCTCTTCTTGTTGATATTAATCCTTGTTTTAATATTAATTTGGTCGAGTAAAGTCGAGGTGCTTGAAAAATGCTTTGACAACTGACAAAGTTGCCGGATTTTTAAGTAATCATGTTAATCATTATTTTTAAGCCATAATTTATTTTACTTAGTATTCAGCCAAAATTTATTTTACTCAGAATTGATTCAAAGCTATTCAAATATTCAATTTATATTCAAAGCCTAACGGATTAGGAAAAACATCTAATGGCGGAGGGAGACAACAAGCCTCCCGACATCGAAGACCAAATTGTTTATAAGTGTCATCCAAAACAGACAGTTTCAACCGTAGTTTGCATAATTTGTGAAAATGTGTACCATAAGAATGATTTTGAAAAACTAAACAACATAAGTAAAATTCGTGGTGTATTTGTAATTTGTCCAGAACATACTTGCTTAAAACTAACTTCGAATAAAGATGGTTGAGCATTAAATGAAACAGCTAAACAAGTAATAGCGCAGATTAAACTTAAACAAAAAAAGACATTAATTTTAATCTAAACCCGTCAGATGAACAAACACAACTAGAACTATTGAAAATTGAAAATGCATTACTAAAACAATTCGTTACAGAAATTAAAGACAAAAATCAACTATTAAACAAAGCTTTGAATACCAGAAATGTTCCAGAAAATACTGTTAGTGAACCAACTTACTCACAAATAATTAGAAGTGAAAAACCAAAGTCAAAAAGAATACAAAAGTTAAGTACAGAAAAATCCTAATGACAGACATGACTAAAAACAATTTCTTACTCACTATATGGTGAAAAAGAGGAACTTCAAAGAATTTAAAACTCGTTGCTCAATTAAACACCAATATGAAAATAAAATAAGTAAAGAAGAAAGTGTTATAATAGAAGTGCCCGCTGATATATATATAAAAAAAAGAAAATAGAAACAGAGTTTCTGTTGGTTATCAAAATTGTAAAGTTTATCATAACATAAACGTAAGGCCATGTTATAACTGTGGAAGATTTGGCCACAGTGGACATAAGTGCGGAAATGCAAAAATTTGTTTAAAGTGTTCAGGTCCACATCTTACAATAAATTGCAACGAAACAACGGATTTGTGCTGTCCGAATGAACAGTATAAAACAAATTATAATGTGCAACACGTGGCAAATGATAGCCAGTGCTGCCAGATACTAAAGATCATAATTAAAAAATATATTGAAATCACGGATTATCCGATGAGCCCATTTATACGAAGATGTATCGGTAACATAGCAATTACACATATAAAAACACAAAAGCCAAAATTAAAGACTCAACTGATAAGCAGAACAAATTGTAATTCGTCACTAGCCTCAACTCAGTCCCGCAGTCAAGGTATTCAACAGGGTGCAAATAATGGACAAAATTGATGAACTAAACAACGAAATACCAAGAGATATAATTAAAAAGGAAAAAGTGTTCTTTAATGTCAACACTCCCAACAAATATTTGAAAGATTACAGAGATAATATTTTATACATAGAAATAAGAAGCCTTAATGCAAATTTTACAAAATTGGAAGTCTTTGTTGAGAGTCTGGACTTTGAGCCATATGTGATTGTATGCACGGAAACTTGATGTTTAGATTATTATAAGTACTTCATTTAAACAGGGTACATTTTACAATAATAGTAAGATAAACGAATCAGATGGGGTAATCATTTCCATTGAGAAAAATCTTAAAGAATATACTGAAATAATAGAAATTGAAAGAATAAAAATTGTTAATACTTGTATCAAATTAGATTAAAAAAAAATGTTGAGATTTCAGCTATATAAAGATCTCATGACATAAAAAAGACAGAGTTTTTATCGAATATAAAAGAATTTTTAACAAAAAAGAGAAATGTCAAAAATCACTTTATAATGGGAGATTTCAAAATAGACTTACTGGAACTAAATAACTTAAGCCAAGAATTTTTAAACAAATTTCTTGAAAAAGGATACGTACCTGAGTTCCAAACAATCACTAGAAAAAGAAAAAAAAAGAAAGAAAATATATAAAAGACCCTCAAACTCTAATACTAGCCGGTCATGTATTGACAATATCTTTATCAAAAGTAAGCTAATAGATACAAAAACTTGTAAATTAATGCACACTCTTACTGATCACTAACCTCTATTTTTATTAATAAAAAGAACTCAGCTCAAAAATCAGAACGAAAGAAAAAATACCGTCCATACAGTGCAATAAATAAAAAAAAAAATTGCAATAGGGGAGAACTAGATTGACATACTGTTGATACAAGACCCGCGGCATGGAATAAATATTTTAATTGAAAAAATAATACGTTGTGTTACATGCGCAACAGAAATTAAATAAAAAACAAACTAAAAATCAGATAAAATAAAACCCTGGGTAACGAAAGGTATTATAAACTCGTGCAATAAAAAAGAAATGTATAAAATTTGGCAACTGGATCCAAGAAATGAAATTACTAAACGTGAATACAAAAATTATGAAAAAATTCTAAATAAAACTATTAAACAAGCTAAGCTTATCCACGATAGGATAGAAGTAGAAAAAAAATAGTAAAAATCCTAGAATTCTATAGAATATAATATATACAAAATTTGGCAAAAGTCCAAATAAAAAACATTAAACAATTACAGAAATACATGATAGTAACATGCGAAAAATCATGGATCCTGAGAATATAGCTAATGTTATGAATTCATATACAGTAATATTGGCAAAGAATTGAGTGAGAAGATTAACCAACCTGCAGATGAAAGAATACAAATGCCCTCAACTAATACTACATCAATTTATTTATATCCAACTAATTATTATGAAATTGAAACTATCATAAATAAAATGCGCCTTAAGAATGAAGGTGTAGATAATATAAATCCGAAAACCATCAAAATCTTAACAAATTTTATTAAAGAACCACTAGAACATATCTGACTTAAGTATTTAAAAGGCTATTTGGCCTGAAGCATTCAAGTACGCAGAAATAATTGCAATATACAGGGTGTCCCGTACTCGAGTACATTAAATTGGAGAAACAATTCCTTGACACAAGGGGAGTAAAAAATTGTATGGGAGCACCCCCCCGCAATATGCAATATGCACCGTTAAGGTGGTACAGGGTGTTCAAAATTTTTCACTATAACTTCTAAAATACTTATGGGAAGATAATAAAGTAAACGTTTTACTTTAGAGAAGTTACTGCCCTTCAAATTTGTATACAAACCTGTTTTCATATTTCAATGAATGTAAACAAAGAGATAAAAAACCGAAAGGCCTAGTTAAGGTCCACACCGTACATTTTCCGTGAAAACTTCGAGATAAAATTACAATAAGTAATTCCTATTAGTATGTACTTAAATCAATGTCTCTGATACAATGGTTGGATAGAGTGGTTTTAACGCTCTTACAAGCGTTAGGCAGCGGGGAGTGCTTTTAAGAGAAGTTCACCCGCACCATATCCTTTCTTATCTTCCAAGGAAACTAAATTTATGATTTTTTTCTTACAAATTTTTTGTTTTCTTCAATTAAAAATTTAAACTTATTTTTCTCTGCACGATTTTTAATATTTTTATTGTCATAAATTTTACACAGTGAATTTTATTGATTAGTAACCATTTAAACTAAATTTTACTGTAAGAGTTCTTAATTTTTATTGATTAGACATTTAAACTTAATGTTTCTATTTGGGTTTCTGGAAATTTTTATGGTTTGAAATTTACACTTTGAATTTGACTAGTTAAACTTTATTTCCCTTGTAGATTTTCTTAACGTTTTTTTTTTTTTGGTTCTACAATTTTCACTTTTTAACTTAATTTTCTTCCTAAATTTCGATTTTTATAAACTTTTCATGGTTTCTAGAATTTACACCTTGAATTTTACTTGAATTTTACAAGTTAAACTTTATTTCCTCTGTAGATTTTCTTAACGTTTTTTTTTGGGTCTACAATTTTCACTTTTTAACTTTTTTAAATTTTCTTCCTAAATTTCGATTTTTATAAACTTTTTATGGTTTCTAACGAGCGAGCCCAACCGACTGCCCACCTTCCACTGCAAACTCCCAACTGACCACTCTGCCGCCGCGATGGTTTCTCCCTCTTTTCTCAGCGGCGAAAATCGCTGATAGCGCATTTTTGGAATGTCGCGCATGGCGACCAGCAGTTTTCGCTTTTTCTTTCTTCTCTCCGCGCTCAAATTTCTAAGAATTTCTTAGTTGCGCGTGGAGACGGAACCTGATCATGCAACATTGTTGCATGTTCGAAAATGCTGCGCGTGGAGACGAAACCTGATCATGCAACATTGTTGCCTGATTGAAAATGCTGCGTTAGCGTTTTTTTTTCTTTTTTTTTCAGATTTGACGTGCGCGTGTAATTTTTTTTTTGTTGGCGTGCGGGGAGGATTGAGAGGGGCATGGGGAGCCACGTGTACGTTTGTGTGACTGCCTTTAGGCTCAGTCACAATATTCCATCCCCTTGGGAAAAACAAAGTTTTTTTTTTTTTGAAAAAGGAAAAGAATATTTTGTTTTTACAATTTCGTATTTATTTTACTGTATTCTAAACACAGTAAGATTTTGTGTTTTTACACCTTCTGTTATATATATAAAAAAAAAGACTTCTATCATAAAAATATGTCTAGCTATTCTAGACCCCCTTTTAACACAACATATGTGTTTTAACAGATTTTCTCTTACAAAAACGTGCCTATCTAGGCTTTTATAACACAATATATGTGTCTTAACAATTTCTTTGAGATAGTTACAATCTCCCTTTTCTTTTGAACACATATTTGTTTTACAATTTCTATTTCTTATAGTTAGGAACGGGAGTGCTTTATGATTATATAAAAAAAAATTTCTTTTACAAGGATATGCTTATCTATTCTAGGTTTTTCTACACAATATACGGTTTTAACCATTATGACACGTTTTTTGATAAGAATGATTATACAAAAAATATTCTGTTTTACAAGGATATGCTTAACCATTCTAGGCTTTTCTACACAATATACGGTTTTAACCATTATGACACGACATTTGTGTCTTTACAATTTCTTTTAATTTGAGTTAGGGACGGGGAGTGCTTTAAATAAAAGTTCACCCGCTCCTTTGTTTTGATAATAATGATAATATAAAAAAAATATTTTCTTTTACAAGGATATGCTTATCTATTCTAGGCTTTTCTACACAATATACGGTTTAAACCATTATGACACGACATTTGTGTCTACAATTTCTTTCAGTTTGAGTTACGGACGGGGAGTGCTTTAAATAGAAGTTCACCCGCTCCCTTTTTTTTAAAAAAATAATAAATATAAAAAAAGTCTTTTACAAAGAAACGCCTATCTTTTCTAGGTTTTTCCTACACAATATATATGTTTTAACCATAATGATACGACATTTGTTTCTTTAAAATTTTTGTAACATTTTTCTTTTTCTTATTTCTAATGTCTTAAAGTATCTTAACCTAGTACAAAACTGTCCCTTTTTGGGGTGATCCTCTTTTATTTGTCTTATTTATTTTTAATAGGAGTTATTTAATTTATTTAGTATACATTGATTTTATTGGTTCTGGGTTTGTATGACATAGGACATAGGATAAAGGCATGAGAAGGCTTGAACAGCAATCCGTGGAGGTAGGTGAATTCTCTCCTTCCAATAAGAGAATTTGGGTGTAAGTGGGATTTTGAAGCCGTACTACATGCCGAGACATAAACATGTTTAATGTATTCGAAGATAAGCGTCAGAAAAATAGAACATTAGAGACGAGAAGGGAAATGATTTTTCAAAGGATACGGAAAATGGCAACCAAGCAATAATAATTTACGAAATATTGAGCTCCCACTGGTATTGCCGTATGTTTGTTACCTTGGGCTAATAATACAAGGAATCGTGCAAAAAATGCAAAAGGATTAAGGAGATTAACATTTGTTTGTGAATTCATTGGACGGAGAGGGTTCAGTTCTTCTAGGTATAAACTCTTTACACAAATTATTTATTTCATATATTTATTTATTTCTTCACAATCTTTACTTATTGCTTCACAATTATTCTTTATTTCTTCACAATTATTTCGCGCAGCCACAGGATGAGTCAAAACCGATGTTGACTGCCTTGATGTTTATTCACAACTGCCTTCGACTGTTCTTCAGGTTTCTACGACACCCTCCAGATCAATCGAAGGCAGTTGCCCAGACTCGACTTAATGAGACTTTAACGATCGAACCAAACACATTAAAATCTCATTAAGTCGTCTGCGCACTCATCTTATCGCAGCTCCAAGAACCAACATTGTATGTCTTCCCGCATCGTATACAACATTGAAATAATTTAGTGTAGCCGAAGAGTTTTTGGTTAGGGCAGTTTTTCGTCGTGCCTAGGACGATAGAGGATATAAAAAAAAGGTCTTGCTGATCAATTACTACACGTCAAATCAAGTGCAAAATGGTTAGCAAAAGGTTTGAAGAATATCAATAAAGTGATATAGCGAGTATAAACGATTTCAAGCACAACCGACACAGAAAACATGGAAAAATGAACCAAGGGGGATTTTGTCAAGTCTAGCAAGGGTAGACGTGGAAAAAAAAGGTATGGTAAATTTGTGGGTGCAGTTTAACGTCTTACCTAGGACGATAGTCTTTCTCGTAGTATGGTTTAAGGTCGTTGTTGTGTACCCGTTTTTCTTTATTTTTGTACATTATTGTGGAATTTTCGTTAGAATTTATTTTTGTAATAGTGTAAAGTCCATGCCACAGTGGTGAAAATTTGTAATCCTTGGTTTTTGCCGCGAGTAGGACTTTATCCCCTTTTTTAAAACATTTTTCTTTGGTTCCCTTGTCGTAGTAGGTTTTCGACTTGAGCTTTTGCTTCAGCATGGTTTCTCTCGCGATTTTATGACTAATTTGCAATCGTGCCCTTAGTTCGTTCGCGTAGTTCTCATAGTTATAACAGAGTGTAGGCGTCTTTTGAGGTTATTTGGTATCTCAGTCGGCAAACCGTAAAGGAGTTCGTGAGGGGTGAAGTTGGTGCTAGAATGAGGTGTGGTGTTATATACAAACATTGCATAGGGAATCCACGTGTCCCATGTTTGTATGTCTTTCTCTACGTAGGATCTAAGGTACTCGACCAACGTTCTGTGGCTACGTTCTAGGGCTCCGTTTGTTTGCGGGTGATAAGGTGTAGTTGTTAACCTTTTAATCTTAAGGAGTTTGGAAACCTCACGGAACATCCCTGCAATGAGGTTCGCTCCTGGGTCGGTGAGTATACTTTCCGGAATTCCATGTCTACATATGATATTTGTTGCAAAGGCCTCAGCTAATGTGCTGGAATCGGTAGTACTAATAGCAATAGCTTCTTAGAATTTATTCAAGTCATCTTGGAATGTAAGTATGTATTTATTACCGGTATAAGAAACTGGGAGAGGTCCCACTACGTCGAGGTAAATTCTCTCAAAAGGTTTGGAGCAAGGGTTGGGTATTTTCATTGGGATTTTAAGATTCCTTGACGCCTTGTTTTTCTGACAGTAGTCACATGATTTGATAAATTTGGAAGTGTCAGTGACTAAACTCTTCCAATAATATTGTCTTTTTATTCATTTTATAGTCCTCGATACCCCTTGGTGTCTACCGGTAGGTAATATATGGAAATGCTTTAATACCTGGTTTATTTCGGACGTGGAGTCCAGAACTCTGACTGAGTCAAAATAGAGGTTTACCGTTATTTCATTCTGGGGGAATGTTTCTCGAATAGTAGTCTTGAGAGTCAACTGGGTCTGTAAGATAGTAAAGGGGGCGGAGATATGGACTTCTTTTGATTTGAGAGGCACGATATGCGCGAATATTATGAATATATAATTTTTGTAAGGGATTCCTTTAACCTTTCTTGATCTTGAGTGGTTCGAGTGGGGAGGTTGAGTTTGAATATGTGGTGTTCAATGTTCCGGGTGCACACGAAGGTATGATGGGTGTTGAGGGTAAGGTTCTCTTCTTTTATATTGAGTTTTTCTTCTAACCTCCTTCCTAGGTAGCTTTCGTGGAGGGGTAGTAGGAAGAATTTGGGGGATTTATTTAGCAGGAGAGAGTCATTCTTCTCTATTATAGTTGCTTCGTTTTTTGATGAGCGTTCTTCGGACGGTACCTTTTTAACAGTAGAATTTGATAGTGGTTTTTCTACTGAGGGGCTTTGATTTTTTGCTTGGTTTCTGGTGACGACATTCACATTGCATTTGACGTTGTCTTGGGGTGCTTCTTCTTGGACATCGGGTATAGCGCGACTGAGAGCATCTGCATTGGTGTTCAATTTACAAGCTTTATATATAACTTGGTAATCGAATTCTTCCAATCGGATACGCCATCTCATTAGCCTGGACGAAGGATTTTTCAGGTTCATCAACCATACCAAAGGCTTATGGTCTGTAACCACGGTGAACTTCCGACCATAGACATAAGGTCTGAACTGTTCGACGGCGTAGACAATGGCTAATAGCTCCTTTTCGATAGTAGACTAACGAGTTTCAGCGTCGTTCAATACTCTACTAGCGAAAGCTATTGGTTGGTCTCCGAGATCGGTATTCTGTGATAAGACCGCTCCTATGGACAGATTGCTAGCATCTGCAGTGACGTAGAACTCTTGAGAAAAATCAGGATATGCCAGGATAGGGGCCCTGATCAGACAATCCTTGAGTTCACAGAATGTGTCGTCGCATATAGCGTTGAATTCCAAGGGTACGTCCTTCTTTAGAAGTCTGGTTAACGGTTTGGCTATTGTAGCAAAATTAGTAATGAATCGTCTGTAGTATCCGACGAAAGCTAAGAAGGCTCGAATGTCCTTTGCTCTCTTGGGCCTGGGATAAGTTTGTACACTTTTAATTTAAGAAGGGTCGGGCTTAACTCCCCTTTCAGTTATCAAGTGTCCTAAATACATTATTTCCTTCCGTAGAAAGTGGCATTTTTCAGAATTGTTTTCTTTTAATCTCTCGAATACTGCCCTTAATCTGGTGTTATGTTCCCCAAGATTGTATCCATGGACAACTAAATCGTCCATATAGCTGAAGCAGTGTATGCCCTGTAGTCCAGAGAGCACGTTATTCATTGCTCTTTGGAAGGTGGCGGGAGCGCCTTTTAACCCGAAGGGCATACGGTTATACTCGTAGTGCCCGAACTGAGTGTTAAAAGCAGTCTTTTCTCTATCTCTTGGGGCCATTTCGATTTGGTAGAACCCGTTGGCCAAGTCCAGAGTAGTGAAGTATTTGGACTTCCCTAGTTGATCCAGTATCTCAGTGATGTGTGGCAAGGGATAGGCATCTCCTACTGTGGCCTCATTTAATTTACGAAAATCTACCACCACTCGCCTTTTCTTATTACCGTTCTCATCAGGCTTTTTCGGGGCTAACAGGAGTGGAGTGTTCCAAGGACTGCATGATGGTCCGATGATATCATTCCCTAACATTTCTTGGATCTGCCTATCCACTTCCCTTTTATTGGCCTCGGGCAGCCTGTAAGGTCTGGTGTAAATGGGGGGTTGGTTATTCTTTACTTCAATTTTGTGAGTTGCCGCGTTAGTATAGGTTAGATAATCCCCTTCGAGGAAAAATAATTCGTTAAATTCTTAACAAATCTCTTGGAAACTCATGGTTTCCTCTGGGTTACAGTGGTCCAACTTGACAAGATTATGCAGCCTTTTTATTCTGCCTTGCAAGGAATCCTTACCATAATCAGTGGTTACTACGTCGAAGTCATCTAGATTCCTATAATCTAGGTGAATGTCATTTCTCCGAAGAGTTATATCATTTTCATTATTGTTCAAAAGGAGTACCTTAACCGAACCATTGATTGGTTTTGCAATAAGGTTGCCCATAATGATTCCTGGTTGGATCTCCCTTTTGAATGTCACTATTACGGCGTCGGATGGTGCCGGTACTTGTATAACAGTTTCAGCCCGGGCCGGGATAGTTACGTAATCGTCCTCTTTCTTTTCATTGCAAGGTAAAGGCCTTGAATCGAGAGATTCCTCTGAGATTTGTTGTATATTAGGAGTTCCTTTCTGAATGTAGGGGATGAGTACGTTTTTCGGTGTTAATGAGTTTTTCAGGACAATGTCGCGGGAGTTTTCGGAGAGATAGTTACAGAGCTCATTGGCCATCAAGGTAAGAGTTCTTGTGCCATAATTTATGATGGCGCTTCTTTTTATGAGGAAGTCGTGGCCTAGTAGGCCGTCATAGGCCAGGGAACACTGGTCGATTATTTGAAAAGGATCATCTATCCTCTTGGTTTTGGATAGATTCAGAATTCCTGTAATAGAATCTTTGGTAGGGGTGGATTTGGAAAAAAGGGTGTTGACGTTGTAGATAATATGGTTGTTGGTCTCGCAGTCAGATCTTAGGGAATTGGCCTTGATTAAACTTATTTCCGCGCCAGTATCAATTATGAATTCAATGTTTGCGTCCTTGCATAAGTTGAGGGGTAGGACAACAGTGAGCATCCCAGACTTAACGTCGAGGGGTAGAGTTACTGGTTGTTGCTGGGAGAACGAAACGCCTGTTTGGGATTTGTGTCGGCTCGAGAGATCGTCCGCGAAGGGTTGCCGACTGCTAGCCTCCGCTCTCGATAGTTTACCGTATGCTGTTTGTTTGAGTGATTTCTATTGATTGTCCGGTTTTGAAGGTTAGAATGGGGTTCGGAGAAAGTAGTTTGACGGGGGTTAGAGATGTGAGAGGGTTGGGATGAACGGGGGGTGTTATTGGAATTACGGACCCTACAATTAGAGATTTGGTGTCCTGTCCGTTTGCAGTATCTGCAATAGGGAGCAGGCTGTTCTCCACCGCTTAAAGTCATGTAATTGTTCGATGGTTTGTCGGGAAAGTTAGGAAGGGGCATCGGTTGAATTTTCTGGGGGCATTGGGGAGCTAAGTGTCCTAAGGTACTGCATTTGTAACAAGTGGGTTGTTGCCTCATCACTACCGGTCTATTTGGGGGAGTAGAGGTTCTTGGAAACTCGTACCTTTGGGGTGTGTTCGGTGGCGTGGCGTGTTCCAATATATAACTAGTGACGGAACTAAGCCTTTTGTCTTGATAGACCTTGGCCAGCATTTGAAGTTGATTGTTGGATAATCCATCCTCAAATGCTCTTATCGCTTGGGTTTCGTTATCATTGAGAAGAGAGCGCAAAAGGATCTCGTCCCTAGTATATGCCCTGGTGGTTTCATTTAAGAGAGAGAGATTTGAAATGATTCTTTGGACAAAATCTATAACGGTTTCTCCGGACTTTTGTCTCATTTGGTTTAACTGGGTTTGGAGGTTAAAGCGTGAAAGTCTTGGTTCGAATTTACTACGAAGAGCGGTTTTCAAGTCGGGCCAAGAAAGGATCTGATTATACTTTAGGACGTCATAGGCAGTACCCGATAATTTGCTCTTTATGACTCCTAGGAATAGTTTGTGCTCGTCCTCATTGCGAATGTTGTCGAAAATATCATCGGCGCAGGACAAAAATTTGTGCAATTCCTTGGAATTGCCATTAAACTCAGGGATCAAGTTTTGAGCATTAGAAAGAGAGAGCGAGTGAAGAGGATGTGAATCTATTTTATATTCAGGAATGGATCCTCTTTGAATTGGCGGTCCTTCACAGAAACCTTCCTCCGACTGCTCCATTAGGAGGTCTATAGCGGCATAGTACCTGGTTTCCGTACGTTTGTATAGTTGAGAAGAGAAATATTCCGAATCTTCTCCTTCCGAACTATAATTTTTAATTATCTCGAAGTGGGTTTCTTTGAATGGTTCCCAATATTGGTCGAGGTTAGAGATTTTCCGATTAAGGACAGATTTTCTAAGACCAGATAAGTCCTGGTTTTCTACCTCATCGGCCAGACTCATCAGCAACTTGCTCCTTTCCTTTTGGACTCTTACTTACTTCACGTGCGTCGTTAGGGACGAATCGCCGGTATCGTCTGATTGCTCGCGAGGGACAGGTGGAGTTTTCTTAGGTCCCATTTTGATTTCAGAGGCTTTGACGATTTGACAATCAGGAGTTTGGAGTAATGGTGATGGTAGAGGCAGAGGGGTTTCGGGGTTGGCGACGACGACCTCTTCAAGTTCATCGCCCTGATCCGGGTTAGAGGGATCTGACTCTAATATTTCTAACTGTTGCAGTTTTCTTTGGATAGATTCCTGAGTGGCATCGACCCAGTTCTTTGCAGTGTCAAAGCACCTTTGTATAATATGGTCGCGAGACTGATCGACCTTTGTACGACTTTTAATCTTCTCGTCCGTGTCACGAAAATTTTCCCAAAGAGAGGAAAGGATTTTTAATTTACTACACAAAACTCTAGTAGATTTTGTATCCCTTACTGAGTCGTGTATTTTCCTAATATCCTCGATCAATGATAATTGGGAGGCATATTCCTTTTCGGTCATTCTAAAACTTCTCGGACGGTCTCAAAGGCTTGCAATAGTCTTTGAAGGGAGCCCCAAAAGAAAAGGTCTTAATCGTAAATATGAAAATTTCGAACGTTAAAAGAGTTAAGGTAAAAGAGGGTTTGTGAAGCTATGGGAAAGGAAGAGAGAAAAGAAAAAAAAGGAGGTCTTTTAAGGAGACGATCAGTTGTTGCCCGTAAGTTTAGCGATATGTTTTGCGAGGAAATACCGGCGAAAGGATAATGCATGCTCAATACTTGATATAAAAAGGTTCAAGCGAAAGTAACTACGGGAGAGAAAAGAAAAGAAAACGACTTCTTGGACTTAAGATCGACACCAAACGTCCCGCCAATGTTTGGTACCTGGGACGGTACACAAAAAGGGTTAAAAAAAAGGGTATACGGATTTAACAATAATTTACCAAATTGGGTATGGGTGATTGATGAGAGGTCATATAATACAATTATGTGATTGTGGATTAGAAACCTTTGTACGTAGCTTTAACTGATGTCTTGTGCTAATAATTTTTCATGATAGAACTTCTTTGGTTTGTTGTGCATGACGCGAAATTAATGAATTAAGAATTAAGGAAAGACAATTGATAATTGTAAAAAGATTTGATTTTAACCGAGGAATAAAGGAGGATCATCCCTTACAGCTATTTGACATGGTTTATATATATTAGTATAAGCCTACTATATTTGACTTTCCATATTGCGTAAGGTTAATAAACCACAGAGCCTAGTCAGGGTTCTGGAATGTAGACGTGACTATTCCCTTGCCTAATAAACTATCCAAGACTCTTACCTTGGGTAGGGGAAATCTTGGAGTTTTATTAAGCGAATTAATTTTGTTTATTGAATTCCCAAAGTTATCGAATTCCCATCATGGCTCGGGGGTTGGCAATGTACAAAGTAAAATAATAGTTAATTAATTTATTATTATTTACTTCCTTAATGTAAGTTTCGTATGGAGGGTAAACTCACGATTCCATGTCAGTCGTTGTACTTGTTCTTCTCCTCTTCCTGTTTTTTTTTTTGTTTTCGGTGTGGACTCGTCGGTCCCTATAGTTGTGGGCAGGGTAGGAGGCCCAAAAGTAATCACGTTGGGGTTAGTTCATACTCGCCTGGAGCATGTGACCCTTTTCACTACACTTTCACTAGTTTGGTATATGTTATTATTATATTTTAGCAATATAAATTTTTTTTTTTTTTTTTTTTTTACTCTATTATTTATTATTTATTTATTTTTTTGATCTAGCGGCAAGATCCCACCGCTGCCACCAAATGTTTTAACGCGTTAGGAAGCGGGGAGTGCTTTTAAGAGAAGTTCACCCGCACCATATCCTTTCTTATCTTCCAAGGAAACTAAATTTATTTATTTTTTTTTTTTTTTTAGAAAACACAGTCACAGTTATTATTTGTTGTGTATTAATATTACCCATCTCACCCCCTCCCTTTTTTTTATTTAAAAATCACATAATGATTATCCTTAAATTTCCACTGACAAATTTTTTGTTTTCTTCAATTAAAAATTTAAACTTATTTTTCTCTGTACGATTTTTAATATTTTTATTGTCATAAATTTTACAAATTGAATTTTATTGATTAGGGGCCGTCCATAAATTACGTCACGCAATTTTCAGCGATTTTAGACCCCCTCCTCCCCCCATGTCACGCCTTGTCACATTTTTAGGACTCCCCCGTCTAAAAGTATGTCACATTAAAATTTTGTACCCCGCTTAAAACACAAAAAAAATTTTTTTACGCTTTGGGTTTGAGAAAATTTTCGAAAACTTTTCGAGACGCTATTTTGTTAATAATGGCGATTAAACAAGTACTCTTTCTTGGAAAATGAGAACAAACAAAACGCACGCGACTCAGTTAGGAAGTGAGGATTTCAAAATCGCGAGACGCGTGCAACGTTACGCCGATGCAAACACCCCCCTCCCCTCTGTCACAGTGTGTCACAATTCTCAACCCCCGTCACCCCGTCCAGGCGTGACGAAATTTATGGATGGCCCCTTAGTAACCATTTAAACTAAATTTTACTGTAAGAGTCCTTAATTTTTATTGATCAGACATTTAAACTTAATGTTTCTATTTGGGTATCTGGACATTTTTATGGTTTGAAATTTACACTTTGAATTTTACTTGAATTTTACTAGTTATACTTTATTTCCTCTGTAGATTTTCTTGACGTTTTTTTTTTGGGTCTACAATTTTCACTTTTTAACTAAATTTTCTTCCTAAATTTCGATTTTTATAAACTTTTTATGGTTTCTTACGAGCGAGCCCAACCGACCGCGCACCTTCCACTGCAAACTCTCAACTGACCACTCTGCCGCCGCGATGGTTTCTCCCTCTTTTATCAGCGGCGAAAATCGCTGACAGTGCATTTTTGGAATGTGCACGATCAGCGGTTTTCGCTTTTTCTTTCTTCTGTCCGCGCTCAAATTTCTAAGAATTTCTTAGTTGCGCGTGGAGACGGAACTTGATCATGCAACATTGTTGCATGTTCGAATATGCTGCGCGTGGAGACGAAACCTGATCATGCAACATTGTTGCATGATTGAAAATGCTGCGTAGCGTTTTTTTTTCTTTTTTTTCAGATTTCACGTGCGCGGGTAATTTTTTTTTGTTGGCGTGCGGAAAGGAGTGAGAGGGGCATGGGGAGCCACGTGTACGTATGTGTGACTGCCTTTAGGCTCAGTCACAACAGAGTGGTACGGTAACAGAAAAGATAAATCACAAGTTTATTTTTTGCGCTTTCTTCCATTTCTTCTATGATGCTGCCGAAGCTCTGACATTTACTCGGCACTGGATATTTTAGGTTTTTTAAATTCGTTTTGATGCAAGCTTTCTCTGGTGTGCGTTTTATTCAATTTGGCGCATATATACGGCTCATATGCGACGATGTCTTTAATTTTTTTTTCAATTTTTAATTCAATACTGATTTTGACTTATATGGTATCCGAGGCAAGGCGCTTAAGCTAATGGAGAGTTATTTAAATAACAGACAACAAAGAGTAAGAATACTTAACTACGTAAGCACTTATAAAACTGTAAATACAGGAGTACCTCCGGGTACCATTCTAGGACCACTGTTATTTATACTGTATATAAATGATATGTTAAAAGATAACATTATCTCATATGCTGATGACACAGCTTTTAGCTGAACAGATGATACATGGTCAGGAGTACGAGAAAAAATGAATTGTGATTTGACATAATTGATATCGGATTTAAAAATAATATCGTAAAAAAAGTAAACAGTAAAAAGTACTTAGGAGTAATCTTTGACTACTTTCTTTGGAAAAACAATGTTTTTGATCTTCATATTCTATAAACTAGCCAAACATTTACCAACATTTATGAACTCTAGGTCCTAAGACAGAGAAAAAAATTTACAAAATGGGTTGTACCAAATATATAATTGTACAAAATTATTTGATATTTATTTTCAAAGAAATATTAAAATATATAAAAGACCAAATTAAAGGGAAGATGGAAGGAAATGAGCATCCAATGGAGAGGGGAAATAATAGAGGAAGTGAAAAAAATACATTACTGAGGGTATAAGCTGGAAACGAACAATCGGGATGAGGCATACATTCGATTCCTAGAGAAAAAGGCGAAGGGGTTACTGGGCAAAGTTTGGAGTTTGGGGGAAAGGAAGTTAGGAGAAAACTGGAAAGGGAAAATGAGGCTCTTTGACGCTCTCATTGGAAGTTCATTGTACTATGGCTCGGAAATTTGGGGGTGGCGAGAGAGACAGGGGGTGGAAAGGGTACATGAGAGGTAGAGGTTAGATGGTGCCTCAAGTTAGATAGGTCCACACCAGCGCATATACTGCTGGAGGAAACAGAGAGGGAGAAACTTGCGGTAAGAATTGCCTCAAGAGCAATCAAGTTTGAGGAGAAGTGGAGGAACTTGGAGGAATGGGACTTAAGAAGGGAGTATATCAGGCTCCTGGATGGAAAGCTGATAGAGTCAGAACTAGTGCATGACAAAAGCAAGTTTCTCAGGGAAAGAGGGTGGTCAGAAGAAGAGTGGGCGCGTAGGAGAAGAGAAGGTAGGGAGACCTGGAGGGAGTTAGAAAGGGTGGGGAGGGATCTTGGAAGGCAGAAGAGGAAGGAGGAAATAAGGGAGTCGAGATACGCGGAAGAGATAGGAACTTTGTTGTTAGAAGACAAGAAGCCTATTTAATTAGGAAGGGCCAGGTATAAAAGAAAAGAGGAGATGGCTATAATCGCAGGCATCAGACTAGGGAAAGAGTCTAGGGCCTGCAAGTATTGGCTGCGGTAAGAAAACCAATTGTGTAGAGTTTGCGGTAGGGAAAAAGAATCTCTAAGGCATGTTTTCGAGGTTTGTGAGGTTACGGGAACTAAGGGAATAAGGTGGAAAGATGTTTTAGGGAAAGGGGTGAGGGACAGATTACCGGCTCTGCATGGTGTAATGCATAAAAGGAGACTTCATTTATTGAACAGCAATACATGAAGTCTTGTGTAAATATTTTTAGTATGACTTTTTATATATACCCCCCTTCTGGCCAGTAGGTGAAAATTAGGAAGAAATGTATTATTGGTTTGTATTATATGTTTGCAAAAGAAAAATTTGTTACGTTAAACTTTTTCGACTCTCTCGTATAGTTAAGTATAGTTAAGTATAGTTAAGTCTAGTTTTGTAAATCGGTTAAAGGTCAAATATACACTCATTATTATTATTATAAAAGACCAAATTATAAATATAAATTGTATGAATTATACATCATTCGTAAACTACTATGAAACTTCAAACAATGAATTTTCTTAGTTTAAATGTTAGTTAGTAAGTTTTTTTTGTAATCAGCCCCACAAACAGTTAACCCTGTTTATCTCTGTGCGAATTATGTAATTTTTTATGTAATTTTTAATGGCTGAATCAATAAATAAATAAATAATTATAAAGAACTAAAAAAAGTTGCAAGCATATGCAAATGGAATCAATTTTTGTTTTGTGAACCCAATATAGCAATGGAGTTATTAATAAATGAAATCAAATATTGTATCTTGAAATCAAGATACAATAAGATAGATAATAAAAATAATTCTAGACACACCCCTAGAAAAATGTGGATAACTAAAGGCATTATGATATCATGTTCAACTAAGGAACAACTACATAAAATTTGGAAACTAGACCCTAATAATGAGCACTTTAAAACTGAATATAAAAGCTATGTCAAAATAATAGATAAGGTGATAGCAGATGCTAAAGTAAATTATGATAAAAATTTAATACAGAAAATAGTAGTAGTAATAAAAAATTATGGAGTATTATTAACTAAAAGTTGAATAAAAATTCTAAAAGAAGTAAAGGAATTGATTACATACTTAATAAGTGACGATGGTCTTCGAATAGATAATTCGATTGATGTTGTAGAACCCCTGAATAATTATTTTTGTGAAATCGGAATAAATTTAAGTAACAAAATAAGTACTGCTGCTAATGGTTAAAAAACCAAATATGAATCAACACAGTATTTTTATTAATCCAACATTTAAGGATAAAATTTAATCTATAATTGATAATTTAAAAGATAAAGCTGGTGGAGTTGATGATATACATTCACGAGTTTTGAAAACTATCTCTGAATATATAGCAGAGCCTTTAGCGTACATTTTTAATTTATGATTTGAATTGTCTGTATGGTCAGATGTTTTCAAAAAAGGGTTAAGTAGTTACAATTTTTAAATCTAATGATAAAAGCAAAGCTAAAAACAACAGGCCGATTTCTTCGATTTCTAATGTTCCAAAGATATTTGAAAAACTGATTCATGATAGAATCTTTATTTTTTTTAAAACATAAGATAATGTCTAAAAAACAATTTGGCTTCAATTAAGGATTAGGAACTAAAGATGCTTTAGCTTACATTACTGATATTCTAGACAACTGTGTGGACAAAAGCAGCCCAGTTATAGTAACTTTCATTGACTTAGCTAATGGATTTGACCCTGTGATCACGAAATATTACAAGATAAAATGTATTGTTATGGAATAAGAGGTCGTGCGCTAAAGCTTTTGAGTAGTTATCTCAAAAAAAGACAGCGAAGAGTTAAAGTAGACAATGTATTAAGTGACTATAAAGAAATTAAAACTGGTGTGCCGCAAGGTACCATATTAGGCCCACACCTTTTTATTCTATATGTCCTTGATCTACTAACTGAAATCATTGAAAATGATATTGTATCTTATGCGGTTGATACAGGTGCAATAACTTAAGGCAACACATGGGAAGAAGCTAAATATAAAATGAATGAGCTACTTGCTAAGATAGATCTATGGCTTGCAGTTAATAAACTCACTTTGAATGTTGACAAAACAGTCTTTATTACATTGATATCATATCACTGTGATAGATTACCAACTAATATAGATATGAAAATTAAAGATAAATCGCTAAACAGGGTTGAAAGTTGTAGAAACATAGGAATTATATTTGACGTCAATATAAAATGGAGGAAGCATATTGATTATATAATCAAGAAGACCAAACACCTTACTTATGTTTTTTACAAATTATCTAAATTCATGGAAAATAAAACTCTTATGGTAATTTATTATACTCCTTTTCAAAGTATTATAAATTATGGAATGATTGCTTGGGGTGGATCATATGCTAATAATCGAAATTTAATACAACAGCTTCAGAATAAATTATTACAAATTATAAACAAACGTAATTTTGTACAAAATACATATCCAGTAAATCTGGAACAATTATTTTGCTTAGAAGCCATTGTTTATCACTATAATGAACTTAAAAATCACTATGAAATGTCAACAAGTAGAACTAGGAATAAACGTATATTACTACCAAAAATTTCTAAAACTATAAGCAATAAAAATAGACATATTGTTACCGAATGATCATGAGGTATTAAGTGGAAAATCAAAAAATAAGTGCATAAAGAGTAAAATAAAATCTTGGATTGTTGGAAATGTTTAATAATTTAAGGATAGAATTTGAAAGATTCTGTTTTTGTTACCGCTTTGTTTTAGGGATGATTTCATATTATATAAAAATGTAACTATTTGCTATTTGTTAGTTTATAAGTCATTCTTTAATTTGTAAGACACCAGTTTCCTACGGACAGATATTGTTATACCTTTGTAGGAATTACTGTGGTAATGTAATACACATGTGATAATTTACTGGTTTAGATAAATGAATAAATAAAAATAAATAAGTTGATGAATTAGGCAAACTGAGAAATTACATTGGTATTGCAATTTATTATGAAATCTTTATTTATTTATGAGAAACTGGTAAAATGATCTTACGCCAGACAAAATACATAGAACTGTCAGCGACCAAATGTAATTTTTGAAAATAAGAGAATTATTGAATTTAATCTAATTTAGGATAAAGATTGTAGGTTGATAGACGTACATGAAATCGTGATTGTTAAATGTGCATAATTGAAGGACTGGTGTTATTAAACTGGGGTTTTAATATTGTTAAGTATGCCATCTCGATTTTGGTATTGCTGGCATCATTCTTAGGGTTCCCTACCCAAAGGGAGATAACGGAACCCTATTAATATGATTGCGCTGTCCATCCGTCTGTCACACGGGTGTATCTCTTGAACCATAATAGGTATACACTCCAAATTTTCACAAAGTGTGTACTAGTGTGACGCTATAACAACAAATAATTAAAAAAATCAATTTTTTTGTACGTACCCTTTATGTGCGGGTCCGACTTGCACTTTCCCACTTTTATTGTTGTGTTATGTCGCGCCAGCGGCTGGCAAGCTACAGGCGTGCAACCAAAGTGCAAACCAGTTGGTACACAGTGAAAGCTGATTATCTGCTCTTATGGGTAAATAAGCCAATAAGCGTCGATAAGTTCCGATAGGCAAAAGGGAATGAATGCATGTTGTGATACAAGAAATCCCCCCCTGTTCCCGAACACGCGCAAATATCTCCAAACAACTCCAACACACTGAGTGTTCCTAAATGTCTCTGACCATTCCTGAATGGGTTTAGATACACCCCAATAGTCCCAAATATTCCCAAAACACCCAATTCACCCCGAAAATACGCCCAGTATAGCCCAAAATACCTCAAATCTATTATGAATGACCTTGACCATCCCCAACAAACAAAGTCATCCAAGTCGACGTAAACAAACTTCGAAAACAATAATAAAACTGACCTACCTCAACATGAAACCCGACCCGATCCGATCGTGATCAACAAATACACCAGCACTCGCACCAAGTCAGCAAATTATGCTGACTCGGCAAAATGACCACAGAATGGAAAGCACACCAACACTTGTGCCCAGTCAGCATAAATTGCTGACTCCGCAGTTTGAACGGTCGGGCAACAAATGCAATCGGACCCGGGAACAAACGAACCGGTGAATCAAAGACACTTGCCTAGGAAGGTACGGTACATGTATGGAATGTATGGTGCACGGAAAACGCAATGGAATCGCAATTACAGGTGAATCACAAATCAATGAAATCAAGTACGTGAGCTTTCAGGTGAATGACAAATCAATGAACTCCAGAATGTGACCTGACAATAGGTGGATGGTCAACCAGACGTTGAACTATGCAATGTTTAGATCAATTTACAGGTGAATGACAACGAATGAAACAAAGGAATGGGACCTGACAATAGATGGATGGTCAACCAGACGTTGATCTAAGCAATATTGGTGGGTTATCGGCTGCTCATTCAGCAAATAACTTACATAAAAACCGACCCAACATAGGACCGAAGTCAGTTGATGATCCCGGTCTGACTAAGACGAACCTCTGAAGAAGGAAGACGCTGCTTGACGATCCCAAACCCAGAAGCCGCTACAACCAAGGCAAAACCGCGAAGGAAGACGCTGCCCGAGAAATCTCCAAAGTCGAGAAACCACTACCAGAACTAGAAGACGACCAAGCCAAAAGCTACCATCAGCTGCCCACGAGACTGAGAAGCAACCACCAGAAGACAACGTGAGCGAAGACAGGTAGAGACCACCTGTATCTGACTGTGGTTTGCAAGTCCAAACCGGCTTTTTTTGGCTGGGGGACAAAGACATCGACAGGGGTTAGCACCTGAAGTCCAAACTGCTTCTTTGGCTGGGGGACGTTATACAAATTACGTCACAAAACTGAAGTAGCAGAGCAACTATCCAGTACTTCAAATCATTACAACCAGGGAAATAATTAATAAAGAATGATAAACCTAATAACTACAGTCCTAATAAATACAGTCCTGACTAATAAATACAGTCCAGTAAAAGTAACCACCACTAAGATATCGATAAATAAATAAGAACAGCTAATAAATTTAAATAATAACTAACAATCCGAAAATAAATAGCAAAACTAATATCCATAAAAGTACGGGACCATCAACCCAGGGTTTAATGAGTAAAGCTGGACTGAAAGAGGCGTTAGAGGGCCCCCGAGCTGGTCCTCGCCCCATTTCCATAGAAGAATACCGGAAGAGGAACTCGACGTCACAACAACCCGACAGGAGCCTTCAGTTAGCCGTGAAGAAAGAGAAGACTGGGGTAGAAGCTCGGTTCCGACGCGACATAAGGGAGGCCATCCGAGTCTGGGTCCTATCACAGGACAAGGAATCGCGAGTCGCAGCCAGCATCAGGATAGACCGGCTGAAGAAAGAAAGAAAGATCTACCGGCAGCAGAAAGCGATGCAGAAGGGATCGACAGGCCAGAAACAAAAAAAGTAAATTATGTATAGAAGTTAAGATTTGAATAAATGTATTGAAGTAAATATAGAGAGAGTCTTATGAGTATCCCTCCCTTTGGTTACCCACATCTCCCAAAAGAGAAAAAAAATACATAACATGCATGTATTTAACCCTTTCTTTCCCATGGTTACCATATGGCAACAATACTTTACAGGCATTCTTTTCATGTCAAATGCACGTGTGTTCATTTAAGTGACACCTATAACTTGTTTTACAATTGTTAGAAGACATTTGATAATTTGTCCACAATTTTCTTCAAGATATGCTCAATTTTGGAAATTAGTCCTTGATCCTTGAAATTTTTTTTGTTTATTTTTTTCTCTTAATTCGTCAATAGGATACCTAACTAAGTCAATTTATCCAGGAAAAAAAATTCCTGAAGCACTCTTTAATGATTCGGGAAATAAAGGGTTAAATGACTGTGTTCAAGGTGAACGCTTATCGGCGTATATAAGCACTGACTCATAAGCGCTGATCAGCATTCAGAATTTTCAAACATTCTGATTTTTCTGATCGGCGCCGTTCTGGTAAGATTGGTCGGTTATGCATGTTGCACCATGTTTTCGATTATAATATACGTATATATTTTAACAAAAATTATGTCACTGTTTGGCCTGGTTGGTTAGCACTGGTCCAGGAAAGAGGATCCAATCATTTACCTGAAAATAGATTTTAAAAAAACACAGGGTGAGATTTATCTATGCTGGACAAACTAGCTACGTTTATAGGAAATTGGAAAGGATTGAAACCCATTAGGTCTTCAGTCTAGTTCCAGTGGTTGCTTGATCTTCCTCCAATCGGGTGGAACCCCACTTTGGAGATACAACAATTTGCTTCAGTCAATCGGGTGGAACCCCACCTTGACTTCAACCAACTCGGACACGTTACTTTCAATCGGGTGGAGTCCCACCTTGAAAGTAATAGAACTAAAGTGGGTTTTTGAGGAAATACTCGCTCTCTTCAATAGAGTGGAACCCCACTTTGAAGAGTGTTTCGTCTTCAATTTACGTCTATGTCTAATAGGGTGGAATCCCACCTTAGACATGAGACCGCGAGTCACACTAGGTCACTATCACAAAATAGGTCAATGGATTATTGGAATCATGCAATTATTAGAAACAATTATTAGGAAAACTAGGTGTTAAATAAACATAGTAAATCTCTGTGCAACGCACCTGCGCCGATTCCTATTTCTCACTCTTGTTTCTTTGCACTTAAAATCTTATTCTCTTTTACTTAAATCTTTCCAATTTTAAATTGCAATTAATAACTCACTTAAATTTTACTTTAAAACGTTGGGTCACTTTCTTTCTTCACGTCTGAATAAAGACTGGCGTGGGATGGCGCAGAGGGCATATTTTTGGGCCAAACAAATTCGGTAAGTCAGGGACATTTCATAAGTGCTCCGCAACAAGGGAATAAACATCAAAACTAGCACTACGCAGTTTTGGCAACCGCAGCAAAATATGCTGAATAAGTAAACAAAACGAAACAAAACGACCAGAGCTGGTCCCATCGAAATAATCGGGCAAGAAAACCAATACTATCACTCATCTGGTTCATATTAAAATACTCACTTCTTACATTCGGCCATCCTACTAACACCTCGCCTCGAGGTGCGAATTAATCCGATGAGGACTCCTCATCACTAGAAAGAACGACACCGTCCTCTCCGCTCTCAGCATTGGTTTCGTCTGACACACCACCTGATGGTCGCCAGGGCTTCATTCGATCGACGGCGACAGTCTTTCTATAATTTGCTTTTCTATTAATTCGGTGAGACTCTTTCATATCTTCTACAATATATCGATCATTAGGTAGAACCGATTTGACTATCATTGGGCCAGCATATGGTGGAACTTACTTCCTACTTCTCGAGCAACTTGGTTCGTTCTTTTCTATCAACACCAAATCCCCTTCAACGTAATGGCGCGGTCTTTTCCGTTTCTTATCGAAGTAGTGTTTCTGATTTTCTTGGGATTTCCCGATTTGTTCTGCGGCCTTTTTTCTTTCAGCAACTAAATCATCAATTAACTTTGTAGCTTTGCTGACCTCTTCTCTCAAAAGAATATCAACTCCCCCCCTCGGTTCAAATCCAAATAGAAGCCTACTTGGCGTGTTCCCTGTTGATTTGTTTATGGTGTTGTTAATACTGAACTGAGCTGACCGCACTTGCTCATCCCACCTGTCTTCTTCTAGAGTTGATGTCAATAGGATATTTAAAATTGTCCTATTAAGTCTTTCAACCTGCCCATTGGCTCTTGGTGTAGCAACTGCATTAAGTACGTGTCTGATATTATTTTGGCTACAAAAGCCTTTGAAATTCTTCGAGGTGAAGGAACTCCCTTGGTCGGATATAATACATCTTGGACTTCCATATGTGGCAAAAATGTCCTTGAAGTAGTCAATAACGTATTTGGTTTTCGTGGATTTGGTTGCCCTCAGAAAAACGAACTTAGTAAACGCATACACTCCTACTATTAAATGTTCGTTTCCCCTTTTACTTTTGGGAAATGGCCCAAGGTGGTCTACGTGAAGCGTGTCTATTGGTTTAGCAACTTTATCTATTGGATGCAGGTAACCTTCCTTCCTTCCTTCATTCCTCTTCGCGAACAAACATGGTATACAACATGTGATGTATTTTTCCACGTATTTCCTCATGCGTGGAAACCAATAGTGTTCACTTATTCGCTTCAAAGTTTTCTCTACCGCAAAATGTCCAAAATCATCATGAGCAATTTTAACTATCTGGTGTCTCATTCCCCTCGGAATTACCCACTGAAGTCCTCTGGCTGTGATTCTGTAAATTCGACCATCTCTTAGTGCATAATTCTTATATGTTTGCTTCTCGTATTCAGTGATGGGTGGTTTGGAAAGAATGCCGTAGATTTCCTTTATTTTTTCATCTGTCAATTGGCTTGAAAGGACCCAATCGGCTTGTTTAATTTGAAATATTGTTTCTATCTGAGGTTTTGTTATCTCTTTGAGTTCTGGTGGATTCCTGCTTAACGCGTCGACATGCTTCATGCGTTCTCCCGGTCTGTATTTAACTTCGAAAGAAAATTCTTGCAATTGTAGCCACCATCTTGCAATCCGTGGAATAATTTGCTTTTTCTTCGCTGTGGCCTTAAGCGCATTGCAATCTGTCACGACGGTAAATGTCATTCCCAATAGATAAGTCCGGAATTTCTTTAGGGTCTCGACAATCGCCAGAGTTTCCAACTCATACGAATGGCAATTCTGCTCCGCCTTATTAGTCTGACGGCTATAGTAAGCAACTGGATGAAGTCTCTTATCCTCCTGCTCCTGTAACATCATTCCAGCTACTCCAACAGCGCTGGCATCAGTATGTATTTCCGTTACTGCGTTGGGGTTAAACAGTGCCAAAATGGGTCTCTCACACAATATTTCCTTCAGTTTATCAAACGCTGCTTGCTGTTGCGTTCCCCATTTCCAGTTTTCATCTTTCCGTAGGAGAGTTGTGATTGGCTTAACAATCAGCGCGTAATTTTTAACAAAGTGACGAAAATACCCTGTTAAACCCAAAAATTGTCGGACGTGACGTACAGTCGTGGGTGGATTAAATCGGCGTACGGCTTCTGTTTTATCTGACCCGGGTTTAACCATACCATTTCCTATTTCAAAACCGAGGAAAGTAACCATCGTCGTAAGAAAAGAACACTTCTGTAAATTCAGTTTTAGTCCCTCTTCACGGAATATCAACAGTGTTCGTCTTAGCCCAATAAATGCTTCTGCTAAAGTCTTGGCATGCAGCAGTACATCATCGAGGTAAACTGCCGCGATATCATTCACCGGTAGAAGGATTCGATTCATTAATCGTTGAAATAAACTGGGCGCGTTGGTCAACCCGAAAGGCATTCTGTTGTACTCGTACTGTCCTGCTGTTGTGACAAACGAAGTATACTTTTTCGCAGACTCTTGTAATGGTATTTGGTAATATCCGCTTCGTAAGTCCAAACTAGTGAAATATATTCCACCTTGTAAACGATCGATTTGATCGTCTATTCTCGGCAGAGGATGATTGTCCTTAATAGTTATTGAATTAAGTCTTCTATAGTCTACGCATAACCGTTGCTCACCGTTTTTCTTCCTAACTAATAGAATAGGTGACGAGTATCTTGAATCAGATGGTCTTATTATATTATGCTGTAGCAGGTCAGTAACGATGTCTTGAACGGTGTCTTGTTCAAGTCTTGCCATACGATAGGGGCGATAACTAAATGGCTTCTCTTCTGCTAGATTTATACTCATCTCCACGCTCTTCGCACATCCTAATTCGCTTGTATCTTGTGCAAAACAGTCCCGAAACTCATTAAGTAATTTTAAGAGTTGTAGCTTATCATTTTCATCCCGAAGTCCCGTCGTGATATCGCTGAGTTGAAAGTTACGCGTTGATTCCTCATGGATCTTGGTAACCGTTTCTTCTTTGTCTTGTTCCTCTTCACAAGGCCATGCTCTCACTACTATATCTCCTTCTCGAATAATGATGGTGGAATCTGCCAGATTTATAAATGGGACATACGATGTTTTTTCTTCGTTCAATCGTAGAATCGATCGTGGGATTATTGCCTCCTGACTTTCGTGTGTGCGCAGATGAACATCAATAAATACATCTCCAACATAGTCGTCAGAATAAATTTCGATGTACGATAACGTGTTTGGTGGTATTATTTTCTCTGCCTTAGCTCTTAAAGCCAACTTTAGTTTGTCGTGGCGGTTGTTCGCCTTATCTTTCTCAACACCTACTACTCTGACAAAATGTAATTTCGACGTATCCTTGACAACAATAATTCTCGGATTTTCCGTAAAACTGCGACCGATAAAAACTGGAACCTTTTGTAAAGAATTCGACACAACGACGGCTTTAACATCTTCCTCTACTTCATCCACTTTAAGCCTAAAAGTTGTAGCTCCTATGCTACTGACTCTCCCATTGCCATATCCCCGCAAAGTACATTTATCATTGAAGTTTATGGTTAGTTTTAATCGTTTTGCTTCCTGCTCAGTTATGATAGTGCATGAGCTACCGAAATCGACATAGCCCCTAGATGGTATGTTGTTAATGGCAATATTTTTATAATACTTGGCGTTGGTTGAGTCAAATCTCTCTCCGTCTAGTCATTTAACAGACTTTTCGTCTGTTTTCTTCCGCTTGACACATTCGGAGTACCTGTGTCCTCTACCTTTACAAAATCCACAAACTACCTCTACCTTCTGCCTGCAGTCTCGAGCGTAATGACCAATTTTGCCGCATTTGAAGCATGTGACGGTGGAATTATTCGCTTGGGTAGTGTTGGGACGATTGATAATATGTCCGAAATTTTTCGTCTCTGGTCTGCTAAACGAAGGTCTATAAATTCTCTCTGGCTCGTTATATGAACTTAAATATTCATATAAAGATTCAGGGGTTCGGTGTTTCCCTGCTCTCGCTCCAGCCTTGATACCTGGATCGTCGATCCCTCCTATAATGCACGACACCGCATCCTGCCCTGTGATTTTACACGCAGTTACAAGTGACAGCATCTCATGGAAATAACTAGCGTAATCTTCCTCTCGTCTCTTCCGTCGTTTCATCATGATGTTAAGCATGTCATACAAGTCCCTTTTAGCAGGAAAAGCTGCTTGAATTTTCTTCTTCCACTCTTCCCATGTATATGTCAAACTACTCAACCCCCTATACCAGACTTCCGCCAAGCCTCTTAATTTTCCCAATGCGAGATAAATTGTTATCTCCTCGCTCCACTGAAATATCTGACGCAATTCATCCACTTTCCTGCACCACGTAGTTGAAGATTGACTATGATCCTTTGGATCGAAAATTGGGATCGCGTCTCCTTTATCCGTTACATGTTGATTTTTGTTTGACATCTTCTCAACGATAGTCGTAATCATATGCGTGAATCGCTCCTTCGAACGATCACGCCTCTTCGATGAGCGTCTACGATGACCAGAACTATTTTCTGAACCTGAAGATGGAGACCTTTCCCTTCGATTTCTTTTTGAGGTTTTACGACGTTTCTCACCCAGACTCTTTTCATGTCTTCACATTTCAACGAAAATAATAAACAAAACTCTTTCAATTCAAATTAAATTGTCGATCGAATGAAAATTGCCCTCTCAGCTATAACTCTGTAAACCCCACGAGGAAAGAATTTTGTACAAACATATATAATCGACGCAAATTGAAACAAAATAAAACTAAGTACCAAAATTTTTATTACTACAAAGCGCACTGTAAATCTCACGCTGCGACTCTTTCTTTGGACTTCTCTATACTCTTCTCGCCGTTTTCTCTATACTCATTAGAAACATTTTCTTTTTGTATCATCTCTCATGGAAAGTGCCAACCATTCAAATATCAAGACGTTATTGGTATAATCCCACTTCTGAATTATAATATACGTATATATTTTAACAAAAATTATGTCACTGTTTGGCCTGGTTGGTTAGCACTGGTCCAGGAAAGAGGATCCAATCATTTACCTGAAAATAGATTTTAAAAAAACACAGGGTGAGATTTATCTATGCTGGACAAACTAGCTACGTTTATAGGAAATTGGAAAGGATTGAAACCCATTAGGTCTTCAGTCTAGTTCCAGTGGTTGCTTGATCTTCCTCCAATCGGGTGGAACCCCACTTTGGAGATACAACAATTTGCTTCAGTCAATCGGGTGGAACCCCACCTTGACTTCAACCAACTCGGACACGTTACTTTCAATCGGGTGGAGTCCCACCTTGAAAGTAATAGAACTAAAGTGGGTTTTTGAGGAAATACTCGCTCTCTTCAATAGAGTAGAACCCCACTTTGAAGAGTGTTTCGTCTTCAATTTACGTCTATGTCTAATAGGGTGGAATCCCACCTTAGACATGAGACCGCGAGTCACACTAGGTCACTATCACAAAATAGGTCAATGGATTATTGGAATCATGCAATTATTAGAAACAATTATTAGGAAAACTAGGTGTTAAATAAACATAGTAAATCTCTGTGCAACGCACCTGCGCCGATTCCTATTTCTCACTCTTGTTTCTTTGCACTTAAAATCTTATTCTCTTTTACTTAAATCTTTCCAATTTTAAATTGCAATTAATAACTCACTTAAATTTTACTTTAAAACGTTGGGTCACTTTCTTTCTTCACGTCTGAATAAAGACTGGCGTGGGATGGCGCAGAGGGCATATTTTTGGGCCAAACAAATTCGGTAAGTCAGGGACATTTCATAAGTGCTCCGCAACAAGGGAATAAACATCAAAACTAGCACTACGCAGTTTTGGCAACCGCAGCAAAATATGCTGAATAAGTAAACAAAACGAAACAAAACGACCAGAGCTGGTCCCATCGAAATAATCGGGCAAGAAAACCAATACTATCACTCATCTGGTTCATATTAAAATACTCACTTCTTACACGATGATGTTTCGCGAGGTTGAAAATGGCCGCCGTTCTCAATGCTGAGGTCGGGACTTTAACGTATCTGGTTCTGTGAGCAGCTAACTAAGGGAGGAGAACGTAGACGATTTTCCCCAAGTAGCAATCTTCAAGTCTGCACGTCCTCAGTTTTGCTGACTTCTGGCTACTGGCTGGTTGTATCAGACTTCGGGTTTCCGCCTGGTTACTTCAGAGTTCCGGCTTCTGGCTGGTTGCTTCAGACTTCCGGCTTCTGGCTGGTTGCTTCAGACTTGTGGCTGGATACTTTGGACTTCTGGCTTCTGGCTAGTGACTTCGGACTCCTGGCTTCTGACTGCTTACTTCGGACTTCTGAATTCTGGCTGGTTTGTTCAGACTTCTATCTGCTGGCCGGTTACTTCGGACTTCTGGCTGGTTGCTTCAGACTTCTTGCCTCTGGTTGGTTGCTTCGGAATTCTGGTTTCTGACTGATAGACGTCTCGTCTGCGGATGAACTGCCTTTCATTGGTTTTTGTGGCTCTTTTTATAGGGCCAATATTCCTTGCTCATCAATTATCCTTGTTAGTTGATCGGCAATGTTTCCCTTGATTTCGCTTTTCCCAAGAGGTCATTCACTTTGCGATCCCACCGTTTAAAAACCCAATGATCAGGTTATTCGCGTAATATTTTCTCACGATTAATTGTCCACTTAATCGTTCATAAGTAATTGTTGTTGTTTCCGTTTGCTCTTCATTCATTTCCCTTGGTATTGCTGTTGTTTCAGGTATACGTACCATCCATTTGTTAAGTCACTCGCCCCATTAACCGTTCTTGTTCATTTGTTGTTGTCCCTTTTTCGTCTTTGTTAATTTACCGCGGTGCTGTTGCTACTATTCCAGTCGCCATGAATTCATTCGTATGTTCCCCCCATTTACTTCAGGTCGCCTGTCTATTTATGCATCGTATACTCCGCCCTCTTGCTGAGCCCGTAGTTTTAGCTGGTTTGAATTGGTTGTTCATTATATCACGCGGTGTCAGGTTTCACTCGCGCTTCTTGGCCCGTTATCTCTAGCTCCGTTTGCGCTGAGTCATACGTAATACGATACGCGATACGGCGGTGTGTGTTTTTGGATGGTTGTTGCTTTTGATATGGAATTATTGTAGACCAAGGATCTTTGTTTTTATGGCTCTTTATCATAACAAAGAACAAGAATGCAACAAATATATGCAGTGTAAGAGCTCAGTTCATTGGAACGTGTCGAAGAAACTATCGAAAATTACTGATTATTTTATAAAAACTGAATAAATTTTACCAAATACAGACATGCATTTTACAAACTTTATATATCTAAAATTTTTGTTAAACAAAAAATATAATAATATTACCTGAATAACGTGTAACTCACTAATATTAATTTAATTTCATACGCTAACTTGGCTTTTTCTATAACTCGAAGTAATTTCAGTGGCAATAGCGATTTCAAGACTTTGACTAGAATTGAATTTTGCTGTATTTATGGGATAAATAATGTCATGTAATAAAATGAGGCTTTACGTAGCAAATTAAGTACTTTAATTCCAAATTTTAGTTACATCGTTGTGGAATTGATGTAATAATTCTGGACATCTCTTTGCTGTAACGTAAAGTGCCCTAATTCCGTCCACCGAAAATCTGTTTCTTGTAATTCCTTCCACACAAAAAGGTTATTGGATAAAATTAATTTTTAAAAACTGATTCTGAAACAAAATTGTTGTCAGAATTCAAAAATCCACTTATTGTTATTATTCCTCTATTGAAAATATTTTTAAAAAATTATTTTAATTCAAAAAGTTCGAAATGTTCGAAGAGCCCTAATTCCGTCCACCTAACTTCCATGCTCCTAATTCCGTCCACTAGTGACCCTAATTCCGTCCACCTAAAATCAGCTTAAAAATTCGATGTTTTGCAGACTAGGAACTGTTTAAAGTCTGGAAATGGTTAATAACAATGCAATAGAGGATACTGTAATACATAAAGTATGAAATATATAATACTAACTAAAAAATTTCTTAATTTTAAAAACGGTCGGAATTGCATGCATTTGAGCAAATACAGTGAAACCCGCTTAACGCGGCCACCGCTTAACATAGCCAAAATAGCCAGGAACGGAACGAATTAGTAGCAGTGCATAATGAATCTCACCGGTTAACGCGGCCATGACTCCGGTTAACGTGGCCAAATAAACTACATAACTTGTTACTAGATTGCAACTTAGTTGATGCACACACTGTATGCATGCGAGGGGTCCATTTTTAACATTTTCATCGCGGTGAATAACATTCCATTCGTCTGGCGATTACAACGTTTGGCGATAACAAGCCCACCAGCACTATGAGGGAGCAAAAAATTGTTCTTCAGGGTTAGTACTAGCGCATCTACGAGTACAAAAGAACCACATTGCTACTAGAAAATTACGAAACAGCACAACATCATGTCAAAGAAGCAATATTCCTTGACACTTGCTGAAAAGATTTGCATATTGAATAAACTAAAGGAAGTGCCACCAAGTCTTAGTCAACGTCAACTAGCCACTCATGTCAACGTTCTACGTGCGACTCTTCAAAAACTCATCGCCAATGAAGCTAAACTGCCTGATGCTTTTCTTACCTCTAAATTTAACCGTGACCATCAAATGAAGCGGAATCGCACACGAAAGGCGCCAGAAGTAGAGGAAGCGTTACTTGTGTGGTTTCAGAAAGCAACTGCAAGGGGCCTACCTGTTAGTGTACCTTCTAATGAAATTACGAAGCACCACTGTTGATTGTATTGTAGCAAAATTTGGATTAGCTCATATCATAGTGTGGCAAATTGGAACTTGCGTACTATTATCCAGAAACTCTTTCCGTGGCCATTTTGCCTATGAGGCACGTCGCAATGTATCTTGCTGGTCAAAAGTTTGAGACTATCATAATAAGGTTTTCTGCATCGGTTTTGTAACTTTTATGAATAATTGTTGTGTTCTATGATTATAAATAAATAAATAAATAAAGGTATTTAACGTTTTTTCGTCACATGACTTGGATTTTGAATTTTGTGTAGCACCATGTATAACGATGGTCCGGAACTTTTCGGCAGCAGTGCACATAATGCGACAGAATTAGGGTAATAGACAAAATCCAGAAATGAGCAGGACTAGTCTGTAATTTCGATGCTCTAATTCCGTCCACTTTATTTTATTGTTTATTTTGCGTTTTATCTATATATAGTTAAATATTACTACATTTTCTCAACCCTGAAGATTCATAGATACAGAAAGGTCAGAAGAATTGATCATAATCCTTAAAAATCTTTCAAAAAATGCTTAGAACCAAAACGTCACGATTTGACATGATTTTTCTCAAAAAATATTATTTTCATTTTTATTATTTAATTAAAAATAAACTATACCCGTTAGATCCTTGAAATTTTCAGTATATTAACACTAATTAGTTAAGTATATGATGTCATTGATGTTTTATCTCCATTACATGCCCCCCAAAAAAAATATTAGCGAAAATTAGGTGGACGGAATTAGGGCATTTTACGTTAATGCTTTTTCTGAGGTCTGGTTACTCTCAAATCTTCCTATTTGTATCCAGATGCCAATCTAGTATCGTCGTCTGCCTTTACACCACTAGAAGATCTTGTCCTAATGAAGTTGCGAAAAACCACTGTTGATAACATTATTGCAAAATTTGGATTAGCTCATATCATAGTGTGGCAAATTGGAACTTGCGTACTATTATCCAGAAACTTTCCGTGGCCCAATAGTTTTAGTTAATAATGATTCAAGTTCAAAAGATGATAGTCAATACTCATTCAAGATTATTGTTTGCTTGTGTTTAAATATAGGAAAGGTTAAAATCGTGGTCGGTCGATCGTCGCAATCATCTCACCTCAAAAATTATTGCGAAGGAAGTAAATAACAAGGAAGCCGCAAAGGTTGTTGATGTTATCACAAACCAGTACCTGTTTCTGGATGCTGTGTGCCATGCAAACACATTGAGCCAATTCGATATGCACCGAAACCACGAACAGAAGAAGAATTGGAACTGATTATCAGAAAATGATATGTATGTATATTATAATGATTTTATTCCTGATCTTGCTACCATGATATGGCCACTGCGATATGTTTTAATGTTAAAAGCATCCACGGAACTAAAAAATATTGTTAAATGGGGAGATTTCGTTCGACGCAACATGAAATTTGTTTCTCCCCATATAATTCGCAGTCAGATCCCTCAAAGACCTTAATACTAAGGGCGCGATCTACTCCAAAGACCTCAACTTGCAAGGCATTGATGAGATCTGTTCGCGAACTTTTCGAGTTTAACTACTGGACTTTATGAGACATTACTCGAAGAAAAATGAGAGGTTTAATAGGATTTTGCTCTGTTACTCAAAAAGTAATAAAATGCTTTCGAGTAACATCAAGCATGATTACTTGAAAATCAGACAATTTTGACAGTTGTCAAGAAATTTTTCAAGCACCTCGACTTTACCCGACCAAATTTGTCGAGTAACATTTTTCAACCTCAGCTCGTTTCCCCTCCATAACGTCACATGAAACTCTCTCAAAAATCATGCTTGAGAAAGTAAGCGAACGCCACTCTGGAGATTGAATCATATTGCAATATATTGAAATCCCGTAATGATGGCCTCTCCAAGTCATCGGCAATTTTTTGTGTGATGTTGCACCTCACGCGCTACGGGTGGTCCGCGAGGTTGTATATGTATCGGAAGGCTACCCGCGCAACTATATTGACTTCACCGCAAGTTCTTATGCCCTACAATTCAAACCAGTCACTACTCCTCACCGTCGACGCGAGTTGAATCGGACATGGTGCTGTCTTATCTAAGCACTTATGCAACGGAACGGAACGACCAATATCGTATGCTTGCCGCACATTGTCTCCTAATTGTCACAAATAGACAAGGAATCTTTAACCATTGTTTGGTCTGCTGAAAATTTTATGATATGGTATTTAAGCTACTGCTCAAGAGCATCCCTATCTGTTACGGAAGTTTTCTTTCATTTAATTTTAAGTCAAACAAATCAGTTTCCTGTACGTGTTAAGCTAATTGCTCGGGATATTCGCAACGATCCAGAGCTTGGCCAAACTCTAATAATTAGGGGAAATGGGATTCAGCTCACATTGATATAGTTAAGATGAAAAATCTCACATGTCCATTAGTATAGGAATCGACGCTGAGCTCGAAGTTATTGCGAAATCATATCTTGAATGCGTTCAGCATGCTCTTCATCACCCAAGTATCGGTCACATCCTTTGGAGTACCCCAAACGAGTGCACATAGATAATGCAGGTCCAGGAGCTGGGATGATGATGTTAGTATTGTTCACGCTTATTGCAAGTGGATTGAGGTGAAGGTTACAAGTACTACAACCAACTCTGCCATTTTAAGAATTCTAGATGAACTGTTTGCATCTTATGGTGTACCTGTCGTCATAGCTGCGGACAATGCTGAGCAATTTGTCTGCAAAATTCGAAGAATGTCTGAAATTGAGGAGCGTGAATTATCACGAACTCTTCGCACCATATCATCCTCCTACGAACGTGGAGGTAGAACGTTATGTTTAAACTACCAAAGATTCTCTACTTAAAATGAGTACCTATCGAATTTCACTACAAAGCACCGTATATAACAACTAAATATCTATCATCGCAATTAGTTGTGGGACGTCGAATGCGCATGCGATTGGACCTGGTGCTACCATCGAGGGTATATGACAAGATTAGAGAAACGCAACGAGCATCATTCGACCCTGCTTTTCAAACATTTAAACCGTTTCAACATGTTTACATTTTATCTGGAAAAGTTAAAAATTATAACATAAAAGCGACTGGGGTGAGTATCCTCTAACAGACCTATATTTATACGGTACCAATGCTACAAACAGTAATCACCACCAACGGCGTCAGAAATGTCGCCAGAGAGCAGCGACATGGACGCAAATACGCTTTACATTAAACTAAAAATCCTAAAACAAGACTTAGACAAATCCAAAAAACAAACTCTAAAACTAACAAAACTCCTAGACCAGTATCAAAACACCATAGATAAACTAACACAGCAACTAAGACGCTAAAAAAAGACCTCAGACAAAACAATATTGACATAACTATCAAAACAAGGAAGAAACCAAAAGAACCCTAACCCAAGTACCCAAAGGAACTAAAGAAACAGGCAACAACATGATAGTGAACATTGACCAACCATCAGACATAGAAGAAAAACTCCAACCACTCCCCCAAGATCACCTCAATCCGCAACAGCCAAGACAACCAAAACCAAACCCGCCAAAAGCAAAGAAACAATAACCCCAAAGCCAACAACAGCCAGACAAAAGTTCCGCAAACGAAAAAACAGTCTCTATTATACTAAGAGATGCCGAAAAATTTAGCTCTATTTCAATGACGCTGGCACATTCAATACCAATACAATACCACACGTACTTATTCCCGGAAGAAAAAAAAACATAAATGTTGTAATCAGGGGTCTCTACGAGGTTAAAGTTTCCACAGACGAGGTTAAAGAAGACCTTCAAGCCCAGGGTTTCCACCCCATCGAGGTCTTCTACCTCTAGCCAAAAAAATAGAATGACCCCAAAACTCATAAAAGTCCTTCTCCCAAAACAAGAAAAAGAAATCTACAACATTAAAAGTATCTGTCATCTCCTAGTCAAAGTAGAGGCCCAAAAGTTAAAAGGAGGCTTAGTGCAGTGCCACAACTGCCAAGCTTTTAATGACGCGGCAAACGGATGTTTCGCACAGCCACGCTGTGTACGGTCCGACGGGACCCACCATCACTCCAAATGCACCAAACCAAAAACGGCAACAACAAAATGTGTGAATTGTGGCGGAGAACACCCCGCAAACTATGGTGGATGTCCCAAAAATCCGAAAACCGACAAAAAGGCTCCGTATGCCAACATCACCCATCACAGAAGAACAATTCAGCACCCAACCCAAAACCTCACTTCCCTTACAACCGAACCCAAAAACAAATCCTTACCTTCTCCAGATAAAACAATGCGAAGAATTCTTCACAACAATGCAGAATAAATTCAGCATGCTGATGAAAAACATGAAAGCAGACATGATGCAGAACCTAACTGCTCCCCCCTACCCCCCTAACATCTTTAAAAATTAATGATTGATCCGAACAGCATATTCATTCTCTCATGGAACGCCAACGCATTAGTTCGAAAGAAGGGTGAACAATTCCTGATCGACACAAAAGTCGACATTCTACTAATTCAAGAAACCTATCTTAAACCAGGAATCCAATTGCGCATCCCCAACTACATTCTATACAGAAACGATAGAATGGTTGGTCGATACGGAGGTACAGCGGTGCTAGTGGGAAAGGTTATCCCACACCATAATATCCCCACTCTCATCTTATGAAAATAGAAGCCACCATAGGTAAAATAAAAACCAGTTCATCGCAATTAACAATAATCTCAGCATACAGACCCCCAAATGCAAAATAATTCGCTCAAGAAGTAAAAACTCTAACCGAACTAGATGAAAAAATATTTCTCGCTGGGGACCTCAACTCCTATCACAGGCAAAGAACTTAACACTGGAAAATAACATAACAACTTTGATGCCAAAAGAACCAACTCACTTTGGACCTTAAAAATAATAATGCACTTGACATAGGACTAAACAAAGAAATGGACCAACGCACAAGCCTCAAGGTACTAGACGAGTTGAGCTCCGACCACAAACCGGTGCTCTTCATCCTAGAAGACACATATATAAATGACAACCATCAAACAAAAACAAAAACCAACTGTACAAAATTGTTAAGAAATCATACATTTCACGGATTGACATGAAGAATTTCAATTGAATGTATACAGTACAATCGCGATAACGTGAACATGCGCTAGCATGAATGGCGCAGTAATATGAACGCAATTTTTATTACATTGACTACTCTGTAGTATGAACAGACTTATATCGCGATTTTATGAACATTCTGTCTTATATGAAATGGATCCGTGATAAAACAAGTAGGCATTTCTTCTTATCGTTGACGCTGTCCTAGAGATAAACATGATAGATTTGTATGTGCATATGTTTTCTTTGTTTCTTTTAGCCTGTTATTGTCTCGCTTTGCCTAATATTCATTGGTTTTATTTCCTTAACTGTAAATTGGGTGTTTTCTATGTTCTATGCGGCTTGCTTCATCCTTTGTACCACCGTGTAACAAATCTGTTACAAACCGAAAAATCTTGCAAGGCGTAAATTTTTGATTTGATTGGACGCAATAGCCACGTTTATCAATGTTTATGTTTGATTTTAAGTGAATATGCTTATATGCTTATGCTTATGCTTGTAATATGCTTCAGTCGGTTGTTGTTCTTTGCATTATCTTTGATTGCGAAATTTTCCTCCAAACAAATTCAGTCGAAAATTACTCACTTGTACCAACGCACATTTGTACATATCTTTATACTTTATAAATATAAATAAATAAATTTTTACAAGGACGTAATTTTTGTATTATTTTTTGGTAATTTAAATGATAAAGAAGGTATTTTGGTTGATTCTTTTACCACCACCACTAATATGAACAATTTCAATAATTTGAACAATTCAAAATTTTTCGTGTTCATGTTACCGCGATTGCACTGTATTTACATTATCTTCTTGCCTGATGGGTTCTTTAAAACCATTTTCAAGTCGCTGGAGGTATGGTGCATTTTGCCCGCTTCACCTATTCATTGATGATTTTTGCTTGTCTGTTTTTGTTTTTGCCAGGTCAGGACGCTAAGAGTATATGGCCTCACGGCCATGTTACTCCTGAGTCCATAAAACACACTCGTGCGAGGAGCCGTAGTGTTTCTGACTAACTGTTTTACAATTTTCAACCTTAATTTATACTTAAATCTAGCTTACTCTGTACTTTTTCATACTCTTAAGTTAATTGCAGAATGGAAATTCCATCGATTAGGCCATTGCTCGAACGTTATTGACTTTGAATCCTTGAAATCGATTAAGTCGTTGCATTTTCCATTCATTCCATTCTTAATTTTGAACGAACTCGGGCAAATATTTTAATAAAATTAAATTTTTCTCGGTTAAATTCAAGCATCAATAGCTTGCCTACAAAAAAAAAGCCCCAGGCAGGACATAACTCGCTAACAAATACGTGCGTATCTTTTCTTCTTAGGAATATTTTAGAATTACAGACCAAATCAAGATGCCCCAAAAGCTGGAAACAAGCCACTATAAGCCTCATTCAAAAGCCCGAAAAATCTCTGTCCATCCCCCAGAACTGGAGACTCAGAAGCCTCCAACCAAACTTCGCTAAAATAACCGAAAGAATTTTTCTCGCGCGACTAATCGAAGGAACAAGCACAAGGAACATCATCCCTATAGTGCAATTCTGTTTCACACCAGCCCATTCCACCGAACTCAAACTTGCAAGAGTAACGCAACAAATTAGAAACGGCTTCAATAAACAAAAGTCAACAGGCCTTGTTATGTTTGACATAGACAAATCCTTTGACAAAGTCTGGCATAGAGGACTTATATTTAAATTGCAGCAATTCCAAATTCCTTGTGCATGAGTCCAAGCAATAGGGTCCTTTCTACAAGAAAGAAGTTTCCGTGTCAAAATAGACACCCACCATTCCTCCACCAGGAAAATTGAAGCCAGAGTTCCCCAAGGATCTCCTCTTTCGCCGATTATATATAACATACATGACATAGATTCCAAAAACCTCCAAAACACCTGTATATTAACCAATATATAATACATCAAAGCGCGCATGCACCACCACTAGAAACCTACAAAAATATATAGACCAGCTGATGGAATACTTCCGTAGATGGAAGATCAAAATAAACACTGACAAGACACAGGCAATATTTATTACTAGAAAACGGAAAGACATAACACCCCAAAACCTAGTGGTTAACGAACAAACTATACAATGGAGACCAATAGCCAAATACCTAGGACTAGAATTCGACGCAAAACTTGCATGGGCCACCCACATAAGGAAAAAACAAGGAATGATCATTTCAACACTCCAGAGACTAAAACCAGTTCTTACTAGTAAAAAACAAACTGCTTATATATAAACAAATAATTAGGCCTAGTATAACATATGGGAGTTTTGCCCACTATCAAAACCCTCTGTAGTAGTACAAGCCATGAAGTAGACTTTCTTACTACCACATTCACAGAGAAGGCCTACCTTGTGCCATATGAAGCGAACTGGAATTTCATATGAAAAATAAAATTTTCATCGCGGGAATTTTGAAAAACTCAAATATGTCATAATAAAAATCACACTCGTATGTAAATCAGTATTAATATATATTTACATATTGAAAAGTGGAATAAAATTAAATTATATAGGAAAGATGAACCAGATATTACAAAAATTTAATGGCAAAATTACGTTATGCACAAATTTACAACAAAAGGCAATCAAGTGAATGAAATATATAACAATATAACGAGAAATTAACAAAAACTTATAAAAAAATAAAAATTATATGGTATGAAAACTAAATTTAAACAAATTTTGTACCTGAAAATTTTAATAAAAATACACTTTTAGATATTTTTCAGATTTCTTTATAATTGAACAATGAAATTTAAACAAATTATGTTTTACAGATTATATATTTTGACAATTTGTTTATACATTTTTACTTTTTCTCATATTTTGAAACATTACAATTAATTTCTAATGAGCAATTTACATATTGCTACGATTTATTTTATCTACAAAACTATTCAATAAATTATAATTTTATTATTCATTATAAATAATAATATTTTTTCACTATTTTAGTTTCACAAGCAGTGAATTTAATGAATATTTGCGTTTGTTTTGCACCAACACAAACAAACGTCAAAATTCACACCACCGACAAAATTGACTTTTATAGACTTTTCGCGGATTTTCCGATAGAAAATTTATATTATATTTATTAACAAAACTTTAACAATTACACTAACACAACATTTCGTATAAAATAATAACTTTTTCCACTTAATTAACATTAAAACCGCGGAAACGATATGAATTTCCCGTACTTCGCCACACGGAATGCTGTGAAATAAAGGCATACCATGCACACATTGACAAGGCCTACTTCATGGCTTGTCAATACATACAGAGGGTTTTGCCACTGTTTTGACCAAAACCCCCTGGATGTAGTAGTAATACAAGCCATGAACCAGACTGGTTTACTACCACACCCAAAGCATATGCAGGCCGGCTGCCATATCGTAGAATATGAAATTTCATATGAAAAATGAAATTTTGTTCGCGCGAGTTTTGAAAAACTCAAAAATATTGTAATAAAAATTATTTTTTACTAATTTATTGGATGTTATAATCCAAAAAAATTAATACATTCATATAGAAAGGAGTATTAATGTATATTTACCTATTGAAAAGTGAAATAAAATTAAATTACATTGGAAATCGAAATTATATAAACAAAAAATGAGCAACAAAATTACGTTATGAACAAATTAACAACAAAAAGCAACCAGAATATAAGAAATATAAAATAATAACACGAAAAATTAGTAAAAAAAAATAAATATATAAAAATTATTAGGTGTAAAAATAAAATTTCAACAACTTCTGTTCCTTTTTAATATTTTTAAAGTTTTCTTTATTACCATAAATTGAAATTTTTACAAATAACATTTAAAATTTTAATTTTTTGTTAAATATATAAATTACATTTGTTATTTTGTATAAATTATTACATATTTAGATGATTTCAAAACATAAAAATAATTTCTAACTAGCAATTTACATATTGCTGTGATTTACTTTATCTTAAAAATATCACAATAAATTATGATTTTATTCTTCATTATTATGTTATTATTAAAAGTAACATTATTTCACTGTTTTATAATCACAAACACTAAATTTAACAAATTTTTACGTTTGTTTATCGCCAAACGACAAACGTCAAAATTCATACCGCCGACAAAACTCGATTGTATGCGCGTTTGGCGGGTTTTTCGATATAGAATTTACACTAAATTAACAAAAAATACCTTAACAATAGCACTCATTATAAATCTATATATAAATAAACATTTTAAACACTTCAATTACATTAAATTCGCGGACGAAATAACAAACGCGATGAATTTCCCGTACTTTACTACGCGGAATGTCGACAGACGACGGCCTGTACACACACATAAGCAAAATCTGCTTCATGGCTTGTCAAGACCACTACATCCAGGGGGTTTTGGTTTTGACAACAGAAACGAACAAAAAACAAATACAGACATGCCAAAACACATCAATTAGATACATTTTTAAGATACCCTGATACATCAGGAACACCGACAAAGATCTGAAACTACACACGATCGACAAAAACATAAGGTCAAAGCCTTCAAACTTATAGAAACAATAAACACACACCCAAACGAGACATTAGAAAAACTGAAGACCGGACCACAACCAAACGCGACCTACCCAGACCTACGAACCTTAACAGAAAACTAAAATCTCAGTGAGTTAAGGGACTCACCCCATAAAAAAGAGCAAAGGTGCTAAAAGCACCAGCTCAAAAGTAGACCATAGTTCCTAGAGAGACATGAAAAAATGGATTCCTGGTACCATTATAACACGCCTTGGTGATCTTCATTAAGAAATCGGTTATTTTGGTAAAAAGTACAAACGACATGTAGATCAGATTAGGGCTTTTGATCAAAAAGACAACGTAACAAATTAAACTGTTGTCGATAAGCCCAGAACCAACCTGAACGAAAACGACTCTAGACGAGTTAATATTTTTTGAGAATCATTATACCAGAAACGATGCTCTAGACTTGCCTCAAGGTTCCCCTGTTCATTAGTATACTAAGACCTTCGAAGTACCACCAGTCGAAGCTACACTTTTGGCCAGAGATGCAGTGCCGGTTCCAACAACCCCTGCACCACGACAATAATCGCCGACACGCTTTTCTCCCTGCATCGGTTTATCTTTCGTTTTATCTAACTTACCAATTCAAAGGAGAGTGGAAATGTTGTATATGATAACTGAGAATCCACGATAACTTCACACTGCTGGAAGATGCCATCCAAGAGGACGTTAGTTCGTTGACAGCGAACAGTGGGTGAATGTAACATGTAGCACGTGGTCCAAATTGTTTCTCCTCAGTAATATAGACTACTCTCAATACAAATAATTATACATAGATTTATTTACAACTGTCATAAAAATAAAGTTAAGGAATGCAATGGAATCTCTGAATTTCATCGTTCTCTTCTTTTCAGATTGGAAAAATTTTCAAAATAGCTGGTGGGAAGTTTAACGCTTTGAGGAACTCGACATTCAGTCAAAGTTAAAAATAAAATCTACTGAAAGCTTGAATATAACTTCTTATGCATGCGGCATTCATTATAATAATGGATTTGATAAATATTTGTGAGAATTGCTTGACGTACGCCAATTGGAGTGCTTATGGTAATGCCAAGAAAGTTTAATGATCTCTACAAACATTTTAAAAATGTGAAGAAACGTCGATTCGCTTGTTTATTATTTTAATAAAGTTCAAATAAATTGAGACATAACGAGTCACATGAACGAAAAGTGTAAAACGAGCAACCACAAATGTACTAATCGTTTCAATGAAAAACCATAAGAAAAACATAAAATAAACATAAAAGGAACATAAAATAAGCAGTGAGTAATATTACATAAACTTTGTCCAATTAAAGCATTAAGGTAAAATGTCACAAAATGGAAACTATGTGTCTATTGGTGCGATTGAGGTGTCAAAAGCTTTGCAAGTGGGGGAAAAATTCATCAAATGGGATGAGGTGAGTACGTTAAGGTTATTATCCTCCTTCAATTATGATAACCCCTCTCGCTTTGAAGTCTTTGTAATTTTTTTAAATTTTAGAGTTATACTATGTTATCATTGGAATTGAAATATAAAGTTAGCCCACATACATAGTAATAATATATATATGCATATTATTGGAGTAAGTAATATGTAATTATCCAAATTTTCTGAAAACAATGGCTTCAACTACAGCTTCCCATGATGCTACTGCTACTCCCAGGCTTTCGAGGAAACGGAAATGGCTTTGGAGATTATCCAGAAATAAACGAAACGAGAAACCTTTGGTGACAGTGGGTAGGTTCAATATAGCGTTTATGTGCTTTCTTTTAATGACTTTCTTGTTGTTTAATCGGTTATTCAATAAGTCCCAACGCTGAAAGTAATTTTCGGGTGTGAGCGCAATTTTATCGATTAATCCTCGTGCTTCACCTGTTAAACAACGTTGCAAATAAAATAATTTTTGAATGAGTGGAAGTCGCGAACTTCATGGACAACTGACTTGAAAAGGTCGCGAAATCCGAGCCATGATGCATATGAACCACTGAAATGCGGTAGCTTAATTGTAGGCAGAGTGGAGGAGGCTTAGGTAGAGCTTACCGCGTTGGATTTATGGTTGGTGCAGCGGACAAACTGGTAGCTACGGCAGTCTTCTCCCTAGGAGTAGGCGTTGAGGGACTCGATTGACGCAAATGGCTGGCAATGCCGTATGCTACCAAATGTCTTTCGTCGTACACGTTCCTGTACTAGTCGAAATTTTCATCGGATTCTTCCGTAACTGTTTCAATTTCGTTTTAACATTTTTCAAAGGCGTCGCGGACCTTGACCGTTTCCTTGCTCCGAAACGCTGGATCGACCGCCTCTAGAAACTTTTGATAGTTATTTAGCGCACGCTTTGCGTTGACACGCTCAACTTTAAGTTATTTTAGAAAATGGATGGATTGATTATGATTGTACGACGCGAGGAAGCAGTTAACTAGAGCAAAATGAAAAACTGGCCTACCTTAAACGATAAAATTCATTCAAATAGATATATTGAAACCTATTTTTGATACATAATTTTTCTTCTTTGAACCTATTTGGCATGCTCCTTATGCAATGTATTAAAATTTAATAATGAAAAATTGGCTCTGAGTATAATATAATTATCCCCCACTGTACTTTATTGACTTATTTACTATTGAGTATAACTTTATTGACTTATTTAAATATCTCACTTAGACTGTATGCTAATCGCCGGCACTTAATTTCGAATGACATTTCAATTGTCATTTCAAATAAATTTGACACTTGAAATGCCTATGTGTAATAAACCACTTTGGCATTTCATTTCAGTGACAGTTTTAGAGGACTGGTAAAATGTCTTGTAAATTTAATTTTCCATTTACTTTTATTATTTATATTCCGTTCCCTATATTCCGATTTATATCCGTGGAAGCGAATCTATCAACTCAAATGCGCCAGTTCTGGGAGATAGAAGAGACAATGTCAACGAAAGCACCACTTACTGAGGATGAATAAGACTGTGAACAGCATTTCAAAGATACTCATAGTAGGGAAAGTAGACGTCTATATGTTGTCCGACTACCATTCAAGGAACAACCGATTCTACCCGACTCTAGGCGGATTGCGGTGCAACAATTATGTCAGATCGAACGTCGTTTCCAAAAGAATGCTGAACTCCAACTTGCTTATAACGACTTCATGAACGAATATGAAACTTCGGCCACATGTAAAAAATTACCCGTGAACCAACGATCATGTCAAACATCAATTACATTCCGCATCACGCTGTTGTGCATCCGGACAGCGCCAAACTTCGAGTAGTGTTTGATGCGTCACAAGCATCTGGCCAACATTGCCTTAAGGATTATTTACATACGGGACCTAAGCTACATGCCGATATCATGACAGTTTTGTTGCGTTGGAGAGTTTATCGCTTCGTTTTCACCGTTGATATTGTGAAGATGTTTCGACAAATTTGTGTACATCCTGATGACGTGGACTGGCAGAGGGTCGTCTGGCGATCTATGCAAGAAGACGCTCTCAGTGATTATGCATTGCTAACAGTTACATATGGCACAGCATGTGCCCCATATATCGCAAACAGAGTGTTACAACATCTTGCCATCGATGAAGGGTCTCGCTTTCCAGTTGGCGCAAACGTCCTTCAACGTCACTCCTACGGCGACGATGCCCTGGGAAGGGCTCACAGTGAGAAGGAAGTGCGTGACGCTCAGCAACAACTCGTCAAAATATTGTCAACTGCTGGCATGAAGTTGGATAAGTGGGCATCGAACTTTCCGCTCACCCTCGAAGAATCAACAAATATGTACATTCAAACAGGAAAACCATTTTGAACCAAACAATAATGTTTCAATTTTAGGGTTGCGATGGATGCCCAATCGAAATGCCTCTGCGTATGGAGTCCAAAGTATAACTATCCCAGGAGTGATCACCAAAAGAGTCATTCTATCCAACGTCGCTAAGCCACTAGGATGGCTTGCTCCAATAATCGTACGAGCGAAAATTTTAATCCTACAACTTCGGATATGTAGTAAATTGCTTGGGAGGGGAAAAAAATAAAAGGTTTCAAGTCGTGAAACGACTAGTTAAAGAGGGAAGGCAAAGACGATGAGGAACTCACCCCCTTTACTTCATAGGACCCGGTTAAGTGATTTGAAGTTAACGTCTGAAACGACGTCAGAAGAGGGACGAGCTGTTCGGGACAGCTCTGAAAGCCGTGAAGGCTTGAACGCTCAAGCGAAAAGTCCCTGTCAGACATCGAGCGGCGGAAGTGTTCTGGCTGGCCAACGCTAGCTAGTTCGGTGTAATGGGGTGGTATCTTTGCTCGAGGCTGACCACCGGATCGACTACAGACAAAAATCTAACACGTCCCCTAGGTCCGTGCCGACGTGCAATCGCGCTGTTCCCAAAATATGAGGCAAGAAGGGGAAGAGAGGTAAAACGGAAAGAGGTGGGAGGATGGGAACCTAACGAACCTAGTAACCCCGAAAAGGGAGGACAACCGAAAACCTTGGGCCGACACAAACAAAGGGGAAAATCCTCGATGTCACCAGGAAGGGAGGGAAAAAGAGAGGAAAAATACGGGCAATGGGGCTTGGAACCGAAACAGAAAGGAACCCTCAGGATCAAGGTCAGGGGATGAGGAAGGAAGGAGGGTTGGTCAGACGGGGAGAGGAAATCCAAAAGCGGAGAAAAAGATAATATGGGAAAGGAAAGAAAAAAGGAAGCGACACCCTAGACCGACGGATCATCTCCGTCTCGTTGGTGGATCCAGGTGGTTTCGGATCCACCGTAGCCCACCCAACCGTGGAAAGCCAACTAGTCCGCTCGCGATTCGGCTTTCCCCCATGTTTTCGACGTTCTCACGTACCCACCCGGTTGGGTGCGAAAGAAACGGACACCCACTAGGGTCTACTTTCTCACCTCATTTTGAAATCCTAAACATGTTTTCTTAAACAAGTAAAAAAAGTTTTGTAAGGCTCTACAAATCTTTCAGCTCCAGCAACTGATCATCTTGAAAATATTCCCCTTTGTTGTGTTTTGGGTCTTTTCTTTTTTCTTCCCCTTTTTTATCCAATAAAAAAAAACATGAATCAAAAAACAATTGTTGGGTAATGATAGCAAACTAACAGAAATTATGAGAGCAAAGATATACATAATTAATTAAATTAAATTTTTTTTTCTTTTATGTTAGCTTTCCCGAAAAAGAAGTATATTTATTTTGGGTTTCATAGTATTACTTCTGAAAAAAAAATTATTTTTTTTTCATCTCCTTGCACCGTTGTTAATTTGAATATCCTCTAAATTTTGCTGTCTCTTTATAACCATAAGAAAAATGTTAATATATAGATATATATGTATATGTTTTTCCCCCCTTTTTTTTGTAGTAAAGCTGTTTATTTCGCATTTTTTTACAACACAGCAAATTTGCCTCCCATAAACACCAATAAGGAAAGAATTAGTTATTATAGTGATCAATCTTCAATTACTTCATCAAACTACACTTATGTAAATTGTTTAACATATTATAACTAAATTCATGCAAGAAAAACTCGTTTGTATATTCAATATATAAGAGAACGCATCACAATAATGGTTTGTTCTTATAATTCGCGTCAATACTAATTTTACGATTTAGTTTTTTGTCTTGGTTTTAATCTTACTTTATCTTGGTTGCGTTAGTTGGATTCTAGTGTCTTCTTGTCTTTTGTTTTAATCACTTAAAGGTTATTCACTTTGCTGTAAAAATCGTTCAAAATGATTATGCAAGGGTATTTTCGTCCTTATTTTGGCCTTATTTTTTTTTCGTTTCCCAACAAATATGCATAAACAGTGACTAAGATTCTTCGATTTCCTTTTCTAATTGAGATTAAAATTTCATATAATTTTTCCTTTTCTAATTGAGATTCAAAAATAAAGGTATTCGAGGTTGTTGTTTTGAACTTATTTTTATTTATAAATTTGATAAATCAATCCTTTTCGTCCTTAACAGGCTTCACTTCAATTTGATTTTACATATTATATTATTTTTCTTTTCTCACGAGTTCATATCTTTAGTAGTACTTGATCGCAAAAGTTTGGTATAAATTTAACACTTCATTAATTTATGTATATATGTAACTCTTAATTTAACTTATTTGCTAGGAAATATATCTTCATAAACTAGAGAAAGCAAGGAAATAATATTATTTCCTTATTTTTTTTTTTACTTGCTCGATTTAAAAACCAGAAAGAGTAACTTTGGTCGTTTGTAGGATTATTCTGTGTTATACAATATTTTCACGTTCTCTTAGATAAATTATATTTTAATAAAATTGTCTTTTTTTTTAAAGAAACTGATGTAAATAATTATCCAAAATTAACAAACTCCAAACACTATTAAAATTTACACGTGCACCACTCAGCTGTTCCAGCACCGTCCTCGTCCACGTCCCAAATCCAAAAAAGAGCGATTCAACTCCTACGCTGGTGAGGATTACGGAGGATCCCGTTATCCTCATTGGGTTAGCTCCTCCCTTCCGGCGTGAAGATAATCACGGTTGTGACCAGAGTTGAGTGTTGCTCTGGTCACAGGGTGACCATTTCATTTTGAGCAACTGCTCAATTACTACAGATAGCATAGGAACGCACCAGCGGACGTAATCACGAAAGCATCATGGGTAGATTATTGCGAGCAGTTGCCTATGTTACAAGATTTGTCAATTACCCGTTGGCTCGGAACAGGTGTACCGTACAATATGAAATTACATGGCTTTTGTGATGCATCGGAAAAGGCTTATGCAGCAGCAATATATGTGGTCGTTAATAATGAAGCCACAACTCAGTCAGAACTACTCATCGCGAAAAGTAAAGTTGTCCCAATCAAAACTATCAGTTTGCCTCGACTCGAGCTTTGTGGAGCTTGTTCTATTGGCTCGACTGTTCTCTCAACTACTAAAGGAAATGGAACTAACCGATGTTCCTGTGGCCTGTTGGTCCAACTCACAAGTGGTGCTAGAATGGTTGAAAGTTCACCCAAGCAACTGGAAAACGTTCGTCGCCAACAGGACCAGCGAAATCCTCACGCTATAAGGATAACCCGGCCGACCTAGCTACGAGAGGCATTACTTCATCGCAAATTATCAACAAGATGTGGTGGCATGGTCCATCTTGGCTGCTACAAGACAGTGATGGCAAAATCCCTCACTTTGCTGACATCTGTTGAGCAAAGATCAGACCAACAGCTGTCTTTCACTTCCAGTCGAATGAAGGAGGGAGCCTTTTTGATCGTTTCTCATCTTGGGCAAGATTAATTCGCGTAGTAGCCAATATACTCCGGTGGAGGCAGTTTACCAAATTTCAACGGTGGCGACACTTCACCGACGACTACGAACTAGCCCATCACCCTCCTACTCTGAGTGCAACAGAGCTGCGGCTCTCACAAACAAGAATCATTAACGCTGTTCAACGAGAGTTTTATGCAGATGAAATTTCCCGGTTACGATCAAGTAATAAGTCATTGCATGGAAGCTCGCTTCGGAGACTGAAACAATTTCTTGATGATCAGGATACATTACGAGTAGGAGGTAGATTACAATTGTCTTTTCTACCATATGAAGAGAAGCATCCGGCGATAATGCCAGCGAAGCTGCTAAAGCTATGTCACCCAGCTGTTAATTCGACATGCTCACATCACAATTCTGCACGGAGGCCCTCAACTCACACAGAGTGTATTACGCTGAGCGTTCTGGATAACAAGCGGACGCTCACGAAATGTACACGATTTCAAGGTCACACGCTTAGACAACAAATGGCCCCCATACCGGCTGTAAGGGTTAGCCCTTCTCGCCCGTTTACTTACTATGGCGTTGATTATGCGGGGCCGTTTCCTATACACACAACAAAAGGACGAGGACACAAATCTACAAAAGGTTATGTCGCAGTTTTATCTGCATGGTTACAAGGGCTGTGCATCTCGAAGTAGTGTCAGATTATAATTCAGAGATATATCTGGCAGCCTTAGAACGTTTCGTCGCTCGACGTGGCCTATGCCACACCACCTATTCAGAACCAACCATTTCTGGCGACGATGGCGCAAAGAGGTCATCCACGAGCTACAACAACAATCCAAATGGTTTGCAAGCAACACCACGCTACAAACAGGCGACCTTGTACTCATCACCGATGAACAACAACCACCACAACACTGGCCACTTGCACGAGTGCACGCAGTTCATCCTGGACCAGATGGGTTGATTCGCGTACTCACTTTGAGGACAGCGACGTCAATCTTGAAAAGGCTTACACACCGAGTAGTGCCGCTACCTATCAATACCAACTCCGAAAAGGCGCTGTTAGGAGTCAAGAGAGCCAGCACGGCAGGCGGCTCCCAAGGAGATCAACAGTAACTAGTTACCACAACTTGTCATTGCTTCATCGCTATGATGGGGGGCGGTACGTTTATGACACTTGACAACACCTTCTCCGCACCCAAGAATCCCACAACGATACGCCATCTTGCGTATAACAAATTAGTCTAGTAGCATGATCCTAGCCGGACCACGAGTCGGAATAAAATTATATTTGTGTGAACTAGTAACATCGCAGTGGCACGAGCATCAAGACACCTCTTCAATCAACCAACTTACAACAATCAACATTGCTCTACAACTATCGACATTATGTTATTAGTGGGATGAGCGTATGAAATCAGCTGTACGATCATCTGCTCATCTGCTCATTAAAGGGGTTCAAATTGATCAAGGTTGGTAATTTTCCAATTAAGGACAGATTTTCTAACACCAGTTAAGTTCTGGTTCCCTACTTCTTCAGCCACACTCATCAGCAACTTGCTCCTTTCCTTTTGGACCTTTACTAACTTCTCGTCAGTCATCAAGGTTGAGGCGCTGATCATCTGACTGCTCACGAGGAGCAGGGGGAGTTTTCTTTGGTCCCACATTTATTTCAGGGGTCTTGACGCTTTGACAATCCGAAGTTTGGGATAATGGTAATAGTAATTGTAAAGGGACTTCGGGGTCTGCGGCGACGACCTCTTCAAGTTCGTAGCCTTTTTCTGGACCGGAAGAACTTAACTCCAATTGCTCCAACTGCTTCTATTTTTTTTGAATGGACTCCTGGGTTGCATCAACCCGGTCCCTGGTAGTGTCAAAGCATCTTAGTTTAAAATTGTCGTGAGAGGGATCGACTTTTGGATGACATTTGATCTTCCCGTCCGCGTCGCAAAAGTTTTCCTATAGAGTGGACAGGGTTTTTACTTTTTTTATCTTTTATGGCGACGTGGATTTTCCTAATTTCTTCGATCAATAGCAGTTGAGAGGCATGTTCCTTGTCGGTCATTCTAAAATTATTTCGGAGGACTTCAAAGATTGGTAAAAGTCTTAAGTATAAATATTAAAGTTTAGGGCATTAAGAGAGGTTAGGAAAAAGGAGGTGTCTTTCCAGCGAAAAAAAAAAATATATAAAAAAGGAATCCTTTAAGAAGACGACTGGTTGTCCCCGCAAGTTTAGCGAAAACTTTATACACGATATGTATCAACAGTACTGGTGAAAGGATTATGCAAAACTCAACAAGAAAAATTCGAATTGGTTGGATTTGTACGAACTTGGATCAATGGCAATTTCGAGCCTTATACAAGCAAGTTCAATTCATGCCAGGTTCATACGCCATCCTTACTGATAAGGTCTTGAATGTACTTGCGATCAGAATAATCATCGTAAAGTAATGTACCGCATATAGTCATTCCGACTCGGTAATTTTAATGTGATAGTGATATTTATAACAACTATTTCTTTTCCTCGGATTTCGTGAATTTGGTACAGAGTACAATAGTAAGTCAATAAGGGGAAATCATGTAAGTACACATTGAATGGTAAAGGTGAGGTTATTTCGTAATTAATTTGTTTAGTTCTTTAAAGATAGGTTTAGTACCTAATTCTATTCAAAAAGGAAAATCGGGACCTCATTTCGTTATCCCGGTGTTTAAAATTGATAAGAGGTCTCCCAAGCCAAATGATTTCGATTCCATTGGACGAGGATATTAACGCATCATGGTTTTGTTTATCGAGTTCCGTTATTATTAAGGAAAGTACTGATATACTCTTTCGGGTAATTAACAGTTGTTTAATGATTGCTTTGTTAGACTCGATTCACGGCAAGATGGTAATTTTTCACTTATTTTTAGTCTTTAAATGTTGATATCTAGCAGTCGCATAAAATAAATTAACTAAGTAGAATACTTTTCACCCGTTTACGAATCGGGAGTTGTCACACGCGATTCTAAAGTTTAGGTGGAGAATTTCAATTTCATGGGAAAACGCATCTTCCAGCTCAGACAATCCAGCTCTTTTCATGAGCTTTTGCCAACTCGTTGTTAGGAACATGAAAATTTGAAGAGTTTGCTCTCTTCAAAGTTTAATTTTTCCTTAGGGTGAAAACCGGTTTTGAAGTTATTTCATAGATCGCAATGTTCTGTTATAATGTAATGTAATGTTCGGTTATATATGTTCGTAGCTACACACACTACCAAAGGCGTTGTGTTGGTACATCAATTCGGTAGCGAATTTTTCAAAAATTCGAATCGAATTTTGTTTCCCAATAACAACAACAATCCCTCTGCTCGGGTTAAAGGACATTTAGTTCATTCAACCCGTAGCAGGTGGATTTAAACAGGATTATGTAAAATGGTAAGTTTAAATACGAATGACAGATTACAGGATAAATTATAGTTTCCGAGAACCATAAATTAATCGATTTTCTTCCGGTTTTAGGTGCCTTTTCCGGAAAAAATGTGAATTTTCAGTGGTTTTTTGCCCCTAGCGGCTAAACTAAGCGTCCTAGAGGGTTCAGATGTATGACCAACCCCTATTATTTTTCTATTTGCTTACTTTTTCTCATGCACTATTTTTCTCTGAATTGAGTTATTAAAAATTTGTAGACAAAAGTTGGGAAATATTATAAGATTCAGATTTTTAATTTTTAACAAATTCTTTACCCATAGCTGCTGAACGAAGTATCCTAGAGGGTTCATATGTATGATTAACCCGCATTATTTTATTATTTTACTCTAGATTGCGTTTTTAAAAATGTATACATAAGTTAAGCAATATAATAAAATTCGGATTTTGAATTTTTAACAGTTTTTGGCTCGTAGCAGCTAAACTAAGTGTCCTAGGGGGTTCATATCTTTGACCGACCCCCATTATTTTTCTATTTTTTAACTTTGCTTCCTGCACTTATTTTCTCAAAATTGAGTTTTTAAAAGTGTAAAGTCAAACGTTGGATAAAATTCAGATTTTGAGTTTTTAACAGTTTTTTGGTTCTAGCGGATAAACTAAGCGTCCTGGAGAGTATATATGTATCACCGACCCCCATTATTTAGTCATTTCCTAACTCTTTTTCCATACATGACCTGTCTCTATTATGAAAAGTATTCATACAAGAGTAAGGAAATATAACAAATTCAGATTTACGATAATTGTGTTATGAATTAATAAAAAATCATGCTAATGGTGAATTAATTAAATGAGTTATTAAAAATTGTTGTATGACTTCAAGATATATACTCGTTATCATCACAAATAAATATATAAAGTTGTAAATAGTATGAAAAACAAAATAATAGAAATTCATGATAGTAGGGATGCGACATCGACGATGAAACATTGATGTTGTAACATGTCGATGTTGGAATTTAGCAATATCGATGTCAAAAAAACATTGGTAAAAAAACATCGATGTTTCACGACTTCTTATAAAACCATTTCATTCGAAAGGATTTAGAATACAATTAATTACAATTCATTTTTGTCCAATATTTCAATATTTATTCAATTTTAATTTCAATTTGATATAATGAAATAGTATAGTAAAATAATATTTACAACCGCCAGAACCTTTTGGAAACAATATCACCAGTGGTGGAGAAATCGCTTTCGGACGGAACTGAAGTTGCCATTGCACATTGCATATAGTTTTTCGCCTTTTTCATCATAGAAGAATCCTAAAGTTCAAACACCGAAGATGTATTGACGGGTAAAAAACATCGATTGAGACATCGATGCAAAAACATCGATGTGTGAAAAACATCGTCTTAGAAATATCGATGCTAAAAAAAGTCGGTGTTTGGCGAAAACATCGTCATCGATGTCGCATCCCTACATGATAGCAAAAATTCATGATTAATTAGCAAAAGTCCATTAAAGAAATAGGAATTAGGTAATTTCAAAGTCAAGCATTTTTTCATAAAAATCTATGAATAACAATTTTGCTTCCCATATACGCAATTTCCTAAATTTGTATAATGCAAATTAATCTCATTTAATCAAGTGTTATGGAAATATGATCAATATTAATGTCAAAAAGTAATGTAATAATATATTACGTATTATATTCAATAACTAACTATTTTGCTAAAATATATAAATAGCATCGAAAAGTTAAGTGTTTCTCATTATTAAATAGATATAATAAATTCATCATCAAAAAGATGGTAATGGTGTTGCACCATTTCCATTTTTCTACTTAGTTTCTATTTTAATTTTTGATTATATCAATATAAATAATCGAGATACTATTTGCCTGTCCAATAAACTTTCAACTTGCAATCAGAAATTACAAATAAATGAAATATTAAATATTTTTGAAAAAATGTAAAAATGCTTATCAAATAAACAATTGCTGTCTCAATTAGTAAATTCGAAAATGTGAACAATTTTCCATTTCCTTCAATAATTGTAATCATTTTAGAAAAATATTATAAAATTATGAATAATAATAATAATATGAAAGCATTATTGATGTAAGTTTATTCAAATACCATTAATCACTATCAAAACTCTCCCGTTTTCCGGAAAAAGAGTGATTTTTCTCCCAAAATTATTTAAAATTACCAATACATACAAAAATTTCCATTTTCAACACAAAATATATAAATTTTTGAATGTTTTTACGTGTACGTGAATAAATTGTACTCACGAATATATTTTATTTATTTATTTTTTTTATTTATATATTTATTGCCAATTTTTACCTTATACAAAAAAATACAAGGCCCTATAGGGGGTATGAATACCCGTACATAGGTTGGACCATAATACTAATTTAACTTATAATTTTATTTCTTTACTTTTATCACTGCATATCACTGCGTGTCCTCATCGAATTCAGTAGCCTCCATATCACAATCATCTTGCTGTATATATTGTGTATCATTATATCCATTTTCAATATTTTCTTTATGTTTTTGTAAAATTGCTGGTTTTCTGCTTAGCGTTATACTTTCCACATCATTTAATGTGACACTTTCACTGTTAACAGTACTACAGTTATTAATAATATCGAAAGATAGGTTAGGATGAGCCGGGCAGCAAACTATTTTGTTTGATACATAAAAACCCTTTCCAGACTGTACTTTTCTATTGAACTCGGACTTGCAAAAACTAATATCACAAATTAGGCAGCTAACCACTTTTATACCACTTTTTGGGTGACACAGATGTACCCAATAATCGGGAGATACATCATGCGCGTCTCTAATTAACCACGATATGAATCTCTCCTTGTTTTTTTCTTATCAAAATTAGCCTTTTTACTGCAAGTTCACTTTTCTGTCACCGTATTCACATTATTGCAGGTTGGTATATATACACTCAAATAATTTTTCTTTGCGTGAGGGAAAAGGAAATATCAGAAAATGAAAATTGTGTCCCATCGCCGAAATTTTAGTTCACCTCCTTTTCCTTTATTACTATGAACCCTTCCTCTTAGTAATATCAAACTAGTTGACATCAACTAGCAGACAAATTTCGTTCTCAGACCGCAAAAAATATGCAAAAATATCCAAAAGCTCTTTGTCTGTTGGTTGGCGTCTGCTAGTTCGGAATTCTTGTTGCCACATTGATGTATGGGACCAATAAGCTTCGGGAGGGAATAGACATATATATACATATAAGTAAACTCTAAAAATCTGCTATAAATAAGAAAAAGAGAATAATAAACAGATTTTTATAGAGTGTGCATAGATATTTTGAAATAGCCGATATTTGGATAAATGTTTTTAGATTACTGACGGAAATGTAAAATCAAATTCCTTTATATTGCGACGACATGTTCCTAAAATTGTTATGTAATAATTAAATTATTTAACCAATTATTACTGTTTTTGATTGTTATATATCAAAAGCAATGTTGTATTTTTATATCTTCATCGAAACTTAACTTGTGGTTGCAAGATTGATGTAAAGGAATATAAAATAATATTTGATTTTGAATTAGAAATCAATTTTCAGAAAATAAAATAAAATTTACAATGAAAATAAACTTATAGATTTATTTTAATCGTAAGTATTGGAATTACAGGGCTATTTTAATCACTTTTAATAATAAACACTTATTTATATATATTATTTTATTTATTTATTTATTTTATTATTTATAATATTTTTAAACTCAGTTGTTTCAATACAACTTCAACTCTGATTCAACTAACTTAGCTTTTGTTTTACTCAATAATATTAATTATTGTGCCAACTAGGATTCTAAATAACCCAGGGCAACCAAACAATAAGCAACCAAGATACAGTTGATTCAAAGTTAATTTTTGTAAATCTAACATGCCTTCTCAAAAATTAATTTTTCAATAACATTATTTTTACAATAATAATATACAGATTATTTTACAACTGAGCAAAAAAATAATTCTGGGGAAACTAAATGATCCAACATTTGTTGCTAGGATTAGGAAAAACCCAGAAAAACCTAATCAGATCATATAACAATCTATTTCAAATTTAACTTGGTTCTAAATTCCAAAAATTTTGCTGCTGGTAGTCCCTTTGTCAGTATGTCAGCTATTTGGTCACCTGTAGAAATATATTTTAATTGAATTAATTTCTTTTCTACTTGCTCTCTTGAAAAATGATATTTAATATCAATATGTTTTGTTCGCTTATGACATGATGGGTTATTAGCAATGCTAATACACCCATTGTTATCCTCATGAATAATTATTGGTTCTTTGACATTCATATTTATACCTCCTGACAAGGATTTCAACCAAAGTGCTTCACGTACAGCTTCATATAAAGCCATGTATTCAGCTTCTGTAGAAGAAGCTGCTACAGAATTTTGTCTTCGTGTACACCAACTTATTGTACATGATTCAAATAATTTGAAAACAAATCCTGATGTACTTTTTCTATCACTTTGATCGCCACCCCAGTCAGAATCAACATAACCAGTTATAAAATTCTTGTAATCATTCCTAGTGAATGTTAATTTTAAATTACTTGAACCTTTCAAATATCGAAGTATTCTTTTAAGACATTTCCATACTTCTTTATTATTATTGTTCATATACCTGCTTAAAATATTGACTGCAATACTAAGATCTGGTCTTGTACATGTCATTATATACATTAAGCAACCTATTAAATTACGACAAGGTGCATCATATTTTTCTTTCGAATTAAGAGCTTCAAAATCAATTTTAGTTTCTAATGGTGTACTTACAGCGTTGCAATCATCCATATTAAACTTCTTTAGCACTGTATTTATATATGCTGACTGATCTAATGATATACTATCATTTTGCCTGCTTATTCTAATTCCAAGAAAAAGTTTTATTTCTTTCAAATCTACCATTGAAAATTTACTCATTAAGAAATTTTTGAAACTGTTCATTGTATTTATATTTTCAGTAACTATTACTATATCGTCAACATACAGAACAATATCTATGTTTGTATGGATGCTTCCTCTGTCTAAAATGTAAATACATCTATCAACTAATAAAGTCTTAAAACCCTTTTCAATGAGAACACTTTCAAAAACTTCAAACCAACATCTCGCTGCTTGTTTAAGTCCATATAAGGATTTCTTTAGTCTACAGACTTGATCCTTTTTACAATTTATACCTTGAGGAACTTTCATGTATATTTCCTCTTTTAGATTACCATTCAAAAAAGCTGTTTTAACATCCATTTGATGTATTAACAGGTTAAATTGATTTGCAAATGCAATCATATATCTAAAACTTGTTATTCGTGCAACTGGTGCAAAAGTTTCATCAAAATCAATTAAATAGCTTTGAGTGAATCCCTTAGCTACTAGCCTGGATTTATATTTAATTGGGTTACCATACTCATCATTCTTAATCGTAAACACCCATTTACAATCTACTATGTTTTTGTTTTCTGGCCTCTTTACTAATTCCCAAGTTTCATTAATTAACAATGAATTGATTTCATCTTGGATAGCTTCTTCCCATTGTTTCCTATCATTACTATTTTGAATTTCATCATATTCAATTGGAATCTTACATACTAATGATTGAGCACACATCATATAGTCATATTTATCTTTTTCATTGTATGAAATCGGTAGACAATTTTTAATCCTTTCACTCCTTCTTAGTTGAGTTGATTCTTGTTCCTTTTGAACATCAATGGTTAAATTTTTGTCTTTTTCTAATCTCATTCTTTTATTACCTACTTTATTATCATCTAATTCTAATTGTTCTTTTCGATTATTATCAAATTGATCATTAATAGAATTTTCAGATTCTATGTTTTCATTGTTCCTAGTGATATATTCTAATTTTAAAACAGGTCTAGTTTGTAAGAAATTTATTTCATCAACAATTACATCTCTGACAGTAGTAAACTGATCTTTCTCCACATTCCAAACCAAATAACCATTTGGTTCATATCCTACCAGTATTCCTTTCCAAGATTTATCATCAAATTTTGTCTTACTGGTTTTATTGTGCACATATACAGTTGCACCAAATACTTTTAAATTTTTAATTTGTGGCTTTTTACCATGCCACATTTCATATGGTGTTTTTTTTTGTTTTAAAGCTTTAGTTGGGACTATATTCACCAAATAAGTAGCAGTTAAAACTGCCTTGCCCCACAAATTCTTATCAAGATTAGCATTAGCTATCATTGAACGAGCTTTTTCTGTAACAGTTCTTATCATCCTTTCGGATACACCATTTAATTGTGGAGTTCGTGGAACCGTTAGATGAAATGTAATTCCTTTTTCTACACAATAATCTTTCATATCGTTGGACAAATATTCTCTCCCATTATCAATGTATAAATTTACTAGTTTCAAATTGAAATGAGTCTCACTTTTAGCTACATAGTCCTTAAAAACTGAAAATACATCAGATTTTTGCCTGAGTAAATATGTTACACAATAATGGGTATATTCATCCACAAAAATAACAAAATAATTCTTATCGTCTATTGTTGAAGGACTAATTGGACCACAAACATCGGAATGAACTATGAACAATGGTCGCTTGATGTGACACTTATTTTTTTCTTTATTAAATGGCAATCGTGATTGTTTGCCACGTATACATGCTTCGCATATATTATCATCAGGTATAATATTTTTAATTTGAATCACATCATCTACCATTTGTTCATTTTTCAGTTCCAAGAACCTATTTTTACCTATATGACCTAATCTTTGATGCCATATCTTATAATTTATAGTTGTGTTCACGGTGTTTACTTCAGCCTCATTTATAATTAAATCAACTGCTATCAAGTTATTT